>JALLPB010000824.1:0-12669 GCA_036939975.1 Cyclostephanos tholiformis | reverse complement strand
AGACCTTAAACTAAAGCTCATAATTTTCTTCTCCCGACCTGAACTACATGTAACTTGTTTTCCTCTCATTTTTCACTTCAGGAGAGGAGTTATTCACCCGCCTAGGTCACTGATGCCATCCACATCATCCTCCCGAACCATCCTTGCGAACGTCTCTGTTTCCTCCCCCGCAACACCACCCCCTCATCATTCACCTTCCCCCGGCCCCTCCTCCCCATCGAAATGTGATTTTCTATCCTACAAGTTCAATCCAACGACAGGAGTATGCCGCCGTCCGTGGTTGTTTCAATACAATCCACGAGCCGATGGATCATCGATGACTCCGCTCTGGAGACTCAATCGGCGTAGACGATTTCGATGCCGACTGAACTCGGGCGTATAATGATGCGCACCTTCGCATGGGACGTTTCGTGCATCTCATTTTTTACGCCAACCAAGGACGTGTTCTTATGGTCAGTTCTGTGTATCATTCAATCGGTAGGAAATCGGATATATTAATATACTAGCACTTATTATTTATTCAACATTTGATAAGTATTTAATTCATCGGCATGGCCCTCCTAAGCCATCTTTCTCAAAAATGGCCGGGGCCGCCCCCCAACTAAAATACTTCCCCACCCACAACATTCGCTCCAACCCCTTTACTCGGGATGGTTGAGAGGATTCTCTCCTCCATCTGCCTTTGGAAGTCGGTCGTATTGTAATGACGGGGGGACTCGACGCCGCTCTAATTGTTCGCTCGCGTTGTCACTCCCGCGCTCGAGTATCCGTGTCGCGTGTCGACGTTGGGTCGACGGTTGACGTAACTGCCATTTTCGGCCGTCGCGCTCACGATCGTCCATCCCTCCCGGAGCATCGATGCCAGGCCGCACAGTATCGTGGCGGCGGTGCACAGCATGTCCGGCCTGCCGCTCGTCGTCAGTCCGGTGATGTACCCCCCTCGACGTCGGTGATAATGGCATCGAGCCCGCCGAAGAGCGTGACGTCGACGTCTTAGACCCTCCTCCGCCTCCTCGCACCCACGTCCTCATCTCGAGCACTACCATTGCGATTGGTATTATCATCAACGATAACGTCGTCATCGTCCACATCGTGCATGCTGTGCTTGCACCTCAGTTCGCCCGCGCTGAGCTCGCCATCCGGGACGTTCCTCAGCTCGTCCCTCAGGGAGTCCCTCCGACGCCCGATGGTGCCAAGAATCGACAACGATATGTCCAATTGACAATTTGGACACGCAAGTTTCACCTTGATGTGACAGTTTCCATCACTCACCATGCCGTAATCATCCATGGACGACGTGCGCAGTGCTGTTAGGCAATCGAGGCAGAAGTTGTAGTCGCATCCGACGTGGGACAATTTACAGGGTGGGATACGTCGCTGGACGACATCGGATCAAGGCATATTGGACAGGAGTGGGGGGGGGAGGGGGAGGGCGGGGAAGCATCATCCTTCGACGAGCGACTTGCGTTCAATTGATGACGATGGCAATGACAACGACAACGCGGCCATGCTTGTCGTTGCAGCAGCAGTAGTCGCCGCCGTCGTCATCGCGATCGCGTCGTTCTGATGACTCATGTCGTCATCCCCCCGAACCCCCCCCCCAGGACGAGGACGCAACCTGCAGTTAGCGACCTGAACGTGACAAAATACGCCCATGGGCGTACGATACGATAGAATACTCTTGTATGGCTCCCGCCATCGGAGCATAGACCTAAAAAAGAATCGGGCGAGAAACCCGACTCAATCCGGCTATTCGATCCGGATGACCACCCGTGTTCTACGGAAAGTGAGAACGTTCCTCGGAAACTCTTGTATGTAGAGTTCCATATAAGGATCGTACGAAACTGCACAGAAGCAATTATTTTAGGTTGAAGTTGACACCTTTATCGCGTACGTATGTAGATTGTAGGGAGAAGGTGAAAACTTTGCACCTGGCGATGAGTGAATAAAACAGAGCACGCGATGAGCGTGCTAATCACCACCATTGCCATTGTTTTTAGTTCATCGATAGACCTCGATAGACCTTTAATTACTATTTAACCTCCGACGAATAGGGGTTGGGCTCTAGTGAGTGACCTCCCCGGCCACGGCCATTACGACTACCCCTATATTAATAGGCATATTTCCTCAAAGAGGTAGGGTTGCATGCAGATGTCCCGACAGTGTTAGGGTTGCACTTGGCTGGGGGGCTGGGTAGTTGGTCTGAAAACCCTATTATTTTTTTGGATGATGGCAAGAATGCCTTGGCAGATGATAAAAATTCGAGCAAAGTCTCTGAATTTGGACTTGGTACACGTCTACAAGACTTGCTACACTACTAAATTCCCAACCCTTGGCTAACCCTTATATAACCCTTATCTTAACACACTAAGGTTTCAATTGTTAATAAGGCGGTAGTAACTAAGACTGATAAATCTAAAAGTTCACTTTCTTGTTTTGGCAAAAAATACTTCCAACCAGACAGACCGCACTAAAAAAGGGTCATTTTGAGATAAATTGATCTCAATTATTTTCCATGCAGATAAGCATTAAATGAAGCATACACACTGATAAGCATGAAAAGAAGTCACATGCAATGATAAGCATAAAAAAGCATTATAACCATAAAAGAACATGTGTGCTGATAAGCATAAAATGGGCTGATAAGCTAAAAAGGATACAAAAACTGGCTGCACGTGGGGCTCTACTTTTATTGGAGACGCATTCCAAATGGAATGGGTTAAAAAAATAATATTACTACTAATTAAAAAAGAATGTGGGAAAAAGCCTTGTCTGCTAAAAAAAACTCACCCGCTCAAGCCATGCCTTCTTCACTGTCAAATGCCGTGCTTTCAACTCACTCCTTCATTGCAATATTTTTTAGCTTTCAGGTTTGCTCTGAACTCCAATCTGTCTGCCTTCTCTATCTTCAGCTTTAACAAAACTTCTGGACTTGGTTCCACATACAACTCATCCACCTGATACTCAGGGGGGAATGTTCAGTTGATAGTTCTTCCACATTTCCACCATCTTGTATGGATTCAATCCCTCACATGGAATTGTAATCAAGAACCTCACTGCATACTCAATCAGGTCACCATGACTGGCTCTTTTCCAATATTCAGTAGTTGGATGCAATACTCCTCATGCTCTGCCAGATTGTTTTATGTATATGCAACACATCATTGCCCTGACAAGAAAAGATGTGATTTTGTTTCACGTGCCCCAACAACTTCCAATACAGGCCATCCAGCAGCTTGTCATAGTCGAGAAAGTCATCTGCATTGGTTAGATGTACACTCACTGAATGTGACATTGCTAGCTTCATACATGACTCATGAAAGGTGAATATATTTTTCTTCTGATATTCTCGCTTCAGTGAGTTGAAGAGGTGGTCAACCGCATTTTTTTGTGTGGCCAACCACAAAGAAAATAAAATTGATTGACTTGAAATACCCAAGTTCACCCAACCACACCACTTGCTTCAATACTGTGTTGTTCTTGTTCTGGCCAGGGCAATTGTCAAAAATAATATTCAACTCACCACCAATTGAATCCTCATGAAGAAGATTCAGATCCCCCAGTGTTTTCATAATCAACAAAGACACATTTTTGGCCCCCTTTTCCCCTGTCCCCTCATGATAAAAGTGTGCATGCAAGTGCTCTTTTACTTGTCCATCATCATACTCATGAGCATGATGAACAACTCCCAAGTTATATATGCTCAATGGGCTGTAGTAATAAGTTACTCCAGGCTGCTCTTTGCTGTAATTGCCCACAACGAAGGTATACTGCTTCTCACTGCGAGGCCTCCTTGCCTTTGCATCTGCAACTGCCTTATCAACCTTTTCCTGATAGAGTGCTCTCTGGGCCCTTGCCATCTTCATGTGCTCAGCAGCCTTGAGCAACATTAGCTCCCTCTCCTCATCTGCCACGTTCGACGTTGCCTCTGCATGGTTGAGGTCTGGACTGTTGGCTACATGTCACCATGACTGCTGTCATTGTCAGTGGTGCTGAAGTTGTTGCTTTCAATATCTGCCATGTTGATGTTGTTGTCCTCATCCTTGTTGCTATCATCAATGACATCACCATCATCATTGTCATTTTGTCTCATCATGTGATTTGCTAGATGTCTGTGACAATTTGCAAACACTTAGCAATCCTTGCATATGTCTTCCACCAGCTGACTTACCTTAAGATCGTTGTATTCTCTTTTCCAGAAGTTGAAGTATGTTGGAAAGGTAACATACTCACCGGGATCTACTTCTTTTCCATCCTTGTCTGCCATAACAATAAATTCACCTATTGCTGTTGTCCTCACATCATAATCATCTACAATGAACGATAGACAGAAGACCTTGGAATTCTTCATTCCTTTTCTTTGCATGTTGCTTTGCTTGAGAATCAAGATGTACCATCACCACTCAAAAATGATAGAGTCCTGCTTGTACTTTTGTTGCCGTTCAAACCAACTCAAGTACTTTGCAACAACAGATTGAGCATCATTGCATTCATGCAAGATTGCAAGGCAACTGCACATTTGATTGGGGCAACTCATCTCCTCCAATCAGTTGAAACAAAAAGCAAACAAATCAGCATCAAAAAGAGCCAACTTACTTTTCCTTGACATTCTTGACAACATTATGTTGCCCCGCCCAACCTCCTCCTCCTCCTCCTCATCCTCATCTTCATCTACTGCCATCTCCCCAATCCTCGTCTCCCCCTCCTCCACCACTCCCTCTTGAACCTCCTCCGCTTCTTCCTCCAACATTCTTGTCTCCCTCCCAATGCCTCCATCAGAATTGCTGGCTTGGTGGACAGCATCGACTCGCTCACCATAATGCTGCATCAGCAGGGGAGGCTGCTTGGCATGAGGAGCATCAAATGTGGCACTGGTGGCATGAGGATTGCTTGTCTGCCCCCGGAGAGACTGATCATGCCAGCGAGTGGGGATGCCAGCGGGAGTAGCTTCCTGCCAAGGCATTCATCGTGTTGAAACCATGATGATGATGTTGAGGTGGCTGATCTTTTTTTGTGATGTTTTTGTTCTTCCTTGCACACACAACTTTCTGATTAGCTGCAGTACTTAGGGGTACAAAAAGTAGGTAGGTATAATTTTCGGCAAGATCGTCTGAGCACCGACAAGCGCAATTTTTCACCACAGCATTTTCCGACAAAATCCTTTCTAACAGCAAAAAAGACAAGACAAACACAAATCGGATGATGGGTTGGATTAAAAATAGGCCCAAAATTTTGTCCGTCAAGCATTCCTGCCGAAACAAAAAGGCCATCTTTACTTACCTGATCTACCCTGATTTATTTATGGTACACACCGATGAGATTACCATTGAATACACTGCTAAAGCAATGCGTGGAATAAGCAATTGCGAGAAAGAAGTATTGCTACATACTCAGAACTTCTCTTTCCTCACCAAATTCTACATGTGCAACCGTTTTAAATAGCATAGTATTAGTCCTCTTGAGAAGACGATTCCAACAATATGTGGGTTGACTGGGTTCCAAGTGCACCTAGCATAACCACCACTAACAAACAAAAATACTAACAAAAACTACGGTACAACTCGTAGACAATGGCGGCCGCCCCCAACACCCTGCAGCCTGTCACCTGGGAGTGTGGCAACTGTGCTCACACCAACAAGGGCACTGAGCCGGGACCGTGTGCTGGGTGCACTGCCCCCGAGCCAGCCCACTACATGATCTTCAAAAAGAAGACTGGGATTACCGCCCCAACAGCGAGAACCTGCAGCATGGATCGATGCACCCAACTTATTCTCTCGAGTGCTGCCGCCCTCACAGATAGTCTTAGCCACCATGAGGTTGTCAAGCTTCTCACCGGAAATGTTGTTGATATAGTTGGCATCATCCAGAATGACCAAGGGAGGAGCTGTGACCAGCACTATTGCTGTGGTACGCAGATTGGTGTGCATTCAAAGGTGAAGTTTGTTAAGGAGAGGTTGGTCTATTGGAATGGGGGGGAGAAAGAAAATGTTATCGCCGTCTATTGAGTTGGTGATGGAGTTGTTCGGTGCAAGGTTGGTTTTTTGCCACAGAATCTCGCGATGAGAGGGGCAGGTGATTACGACGGACTTTACGCTTGTGTTGTCAAAGTTTATTCGGAGATGTCGTGCAACTCAACAAAGAGGCAGAAGCATTACCGCAACGATGGAGTAGCGGTGGCAAAATGGGTTGGGTGATAATGCAGCATTTGCAATTTGATAAAGAATAATGATATAAAGATAAAGAATAATGATATTAATTTAAGAACAGAAACAATAATAACTTATAATTATATAAAGTTTATGCTGGCAATAATTATTGCACATGATAAAAACTTGTGCATCTTCTTGGGCTCTGCCCCAAGCTCATCTTTTTTCTGAGCCCTCCTAGTGAGGCAGGAAGTGTCAACATGGAAGACATCTGCTGCTTGGGCTTGAGTCATTCCATTTTCCAGCACAATATTATCAAGAACACGTAGGATTGCCAACTTCTCTGCATTGGTGTATCTGTGACGATTCGCAGACCTACCAACTTCATGTCGTATGCAGTGGCGTTGGCCATTGAAGCCTCCTGGATTATACACAACCTTCATGGATGCTAATAATGGGGATGAAAAGGGGAGGTTGACTGGAGTGAAATGATGAGGTTGTGTCGGGAGTTGTGTGATCCATGTTGGGGCAATTGCTCATTACGCACGATCCTGCATAGGATCAACTACAAAAAATGGCATTGCACCGATGGTGCGCCCAAAAAAAAATGTGTCAACGTTGGAACCATACAAAAACTATTTTTACTACCTTAGCAATTTTAGCTACCCGTTTATAAGAAAGCATGTCGTGAGCCATTGCTTCAGCAGCATATTTAACGGTAGTATTCACCTCCTCCATGGCCACTGACCCTGCCATATCGTGGCCCCCATCAAGGGTTAGCCACCCCTCCTTTGCAGGACGTTAGTAAACACCCTCGCTGATGATCCCCTCCAAGAATGGTGCCACTTTCCCCCCCAGAGGAGAGCCAAAAATAAATATCTCCTCTGCACAATGTCATTGCCACCACTAATGCCAACCGCAACCTTGATCTGGATGACCCTGACTAAGCCACCCCTGCCGATGATGACAAGAACAACCCTGAATCTTTGGTGGAAGCATTAGTGGTTCCCTCATTGATTTGGATGCCAAGAACAAGAGAGATGGGGGGGGGTGCAAGCGTAATCGACATTGATTATGACCGGGGAGAGAAGGAGAAGGAGGACAAAGATGATGGCATACATCAAAGAGGTGATAAGGGGGGGGTGTGATGGTGTCACAATGGATAATGAAATCAACAACCAACTTGGGAGGGGAGAGATCAATTATGCAACAATACTCGCCATTATAAGCCAGCACAAGCTACAGGATAAGAAGTGATGAGAGTGGTTTGTTTCTTTGTGTAGGCGGGTGGGGTAAAGGGTTGGTGGCAGGAGAGGATTAACATTGACACTTGTGGCAAAGATGTGGTGGGGGGTGATGATTGGAATGAGTTCATGTCCATGATGCAAACCACGGTATTGCTCACACCTCACACCGTGCCAGCTGACAATGATATATAGACAAGTACAGCACCAATCAACAATCAACTGGGGAAGGAGATACATAAAACAATGCTTGCCATTGGGATGACAGCAAGGTGGAAGGGGATGGAGGCTGTCATCATCTGGGTAGGCAAAAACGAGTGAGAGGATGAGGTGGAAAGTGGATCCGATGAGTACAAGGTGGAGGAGGTTCATGGGTCAATCATTGAGAATAAAGGTCAAATAGTTCAGCATTGGCGTAGGCCCATGTCTGTTGGGGGTACAACGGAGCTTGTTGATGATGGCTGGGGGTTCACTTAGTTGCGCATGTCGGATGTCGGTGTTGGCAATTTTGGGGCCCAAATGTTGTGTCGGCCGACATGTCGGCGACATGTCGGCGTATACAATACGTAGGAACTAGTAATAGATTAAAGAAAACTAATAGTTTGCAAACACTAGAGCGCAGTAAGAGCCAGGTTGCTATCAAAAAGAATAAAAACAATAGCCGCAACCTCGCCCTCTCTCTTGCCCTTGCCGCCACCCCGCCCTCGCCCCCGCCCTCCCTGCTCGCCTTTGCCCTTGCCCTTGCATGTCGCTGCCACTACCGCTGTTGCTGCCGCTGTTGCTGACAGTTGCTGACTGTTGCTGCACTGTTGCTGTGCTGTTGCTGCACTGATGCGTTGCCCTTCCCCTTGCCGATGGCAACGGTGACGGCGACGGCGACAGCGACGGCGACGGCGACGGCAACGGAGATGGAGATGGAGATGGAGATGGAGACGGCAACGGCGACGAAGGCATCGCCATTGCCATCGCCATTGCTGTCATCGCCGTTGCTGTCGCCGTCATCGTTGCTGTTGCCATCATCATCTTTGTTGTCATTGCCGTCACCGCTGCCGTCATCATTGCTGTGCCGCCGCCACCACCACCGTGGCCAATGTCGCGCCCCTTCTGCCGTTCTGCAGTCACCACCGCCACCGCCACTGCCACCGCCATTGTTGCTGTTGCTCAGTCGCCACACAGTTGTTGCTGCTGCGGCCATTGTGCAGCTGCTACCATCACGCATTTGCCGCTGTCACCGTCATTGCGCAGTCGCTGTCGTCATGCCGCTGCATCCATCTCGGTCACAACCGCCGCCGAGCTGTTTCTGCCCACCGCATATTTGATTGTTGTATGTGCCGCCACTGCCGCCATTGTGCTGCCACCGCAGTCATGCAGTTGCTGCCGCTGCTGCAGCCCCGCATTCACCACCGCCACTGTTGTTGCACGGTAGCCGCCGCTGCCGCCTCCGCCACCGTTGCAAAGTTGCCATTAAAGGCAGAAGAGGGACGAGGGCAGAAGAGGGACGAAGGATGAGGGATGAGGGCATAATGGTGGGGTGAGGAGGAGGGTTCTCAACCCACCCTACTATCTACCTAGTGTTTAGCTTAGTACTCGTGTCAGCGTGTTGGGGCCCTGTTGGCTAAATTTGCCAACATTGTCGTGTTGCGGCGACATGTCGCCGACATGTTGCCGACATGTGCAACTAAGTCATGTGCTTATTGCAGCAACGTCAACCGGGGTTCGTTTCATGTTGTCCATACCGACTTCTGAACACCTTCAATGGAGGCAAAGTGGAGGAGGCAACAATTAGCTTGAGGAGACAGTGGTGGCAATGGAAGATGGTAAGGAATGACAACAAGCAGTAATGTGGTGGCGCCAACATAACAATGAGTCAATGATGGTGATGGTGGCACGGGATATGCAATGAGGGTGGGGAGGGGAATTGGGGAAGATGGTACTTAGGAGGAGAGGACTGCAACATAAGGAGATGAGACAATGATGACAATGATTAAGCTCCGATTGCCATTGACTCAACCAAATGATAATGGGAAAGAGAGAAACAGTACAGTGGTGTTGTTGGCATTGGTGGTCATTCTCGATGGCTGCAAAGGTAGTACTGTGCTCAAGGGAAGAGGAAAAGGAAGAGAAGGAAGAGAAGGAATACAAAGAGGAGGACAATGAGAGGGGAGATGACACTCACAGCAATCAAAAGCATAAAATCAAAATGATGTAGTCAAGAAAGGAAGAGACGGAGAAGGGTGATGCGAGGGAGGCGGGTGATGCACACAGTAATGAATTTAAAATAGAGGATGGGCATTGGTCACACACAGAACAAGCAAATTGTAAGGAGAAACAATAGGGGGAGGAGGTGGAGGAGAAGAAGAAAACACACAGTAATGAATTTAAAATAAGGGAAGGGCATCAGTCACACACAGAACAAGCAAATTGTAAGGAGAAACAATAGTGGGAGGAGGAGGAGAAGAAGAAAACACAAAGGAATGAATTTAAAATAGGGGAAGGGCATCAGTCACACACAGAACAAGCATGTTGTAAGGAGAAACAATAGGGGGAGTAGGAGGAGAAGAAGAAAAATTGTCTCTCTTTTTAGCTGAGATATTAATTTGTTCTGTAAATCCAGATATTGTTTCCTGCCAATTGAGCCCATCATCATTTGCCCACTGAGTCTGTAACTGTGTCTGCTCCTTCCCCCTCTGTGGGAAAAGTAAGGGAAGTGTATGAGTCAAATGTAGGACAGGCTGCAAGCGCCCAGTCAAGATAGCTCAGTATGTTGGTGCTCATACTATGAATCCTTATTATGAGCATGCCTTAAGCAGGATTTGCTCAATTATCATCCATTAGCGATCACAATAGGTCCAAAATTGCAAGTGTGACAATTGCCTCTTCAACACAACATATGTTATGGGTGGAAAGTGTTTGAGCACTTTCATATGCAATGGATATGCATAAGGTACACCCTTACCCTGTTACACTTGTACTAGCAAAAGATGGCCCAGTATTAGGTAATTTGGATCAGTGTGGCTGACACTGACAAAATGATGGGATTCTTCAATGTTGCGACTGTAAACCAGTTCAGACTACTTTCCACATCCATGTTAAATGTATGGACTTTCACATGCTGTGGATATGCATCTGGGTACACCCTTATTACCCTATTACACTAAAAAAGATGGCACTGATTTAGGTATTTTGGGCCAGCATGGCTGCAAAAAGATGGGATGGAGTGTCATTGTTGAGGCTTTAAACCAGTTCACACTGCTTCCCATGTCCATATTAGATATGTAAAAAGTGATTGAGCACTTTCATATGCTGTGGATATGCATATGGGTGCACCATTACCCTTTTACACTGACAATGATGCCCCCAATTCGGGTATTTTGGGCCAGCCCAGGGTGGCTGCAAAATGATTGGATGAAATCTTGTAAACCAGTTTCAACTGCTTTGGACATCCATATAAAATGAGAGGAAAGTGATTGAGCACTTTTATATGCTGTGGATATGCATCGGTACACTGTTTCAATGTTACAGAAGATGGCCCTGAATCCTGATGAAGATGGCCCTGATTATGGTATATTGGATCAGCGATCAGCATGGCTGCAAAAAGATGGGATGATGTATTACTGAGGCTGTAAACCAGTTTAGACTGTTTCCCATATCCATAATAGATCTGTGGAGAGTATTTGAGCATTTTCATATGCTGTGGATATGCATGTGGGCATACCATTACCCTGTTACATGGATAAAGAATAGGTATTTGGGGCCAGCCCAGCATGGCTGCAAAATGAAGGGATGATGTCATTGTTGAGGCTTTAAACCAGATCCAAATGCTTTGGACATCCATATTAGATTTGTAAAAAGTGTTTAAGCATCCTTACACATGCTGTGGATATGCATATGGTGCACCCTTACCCTGTTACATGGATAAAGAAGACCTCATGTTATATTAGGTATTTTGGGCCAGCACAGCGGCACATAGCTGCAAAAAGATGGGGTGATATCTTGTTGAGGCTTTAAACCAGTTCCAACTGCTTTGGATATCCATATTAGATATGTGAAGAGTGTTTGAGCACTTTCATATGCTGTGGATATTCATTTTCCAATAATGAGTGGAGAGAGAGAGAGAGTGAGACAGAGCTCTAGTAACTGTTGGCATGTTTGGTATACTGATGAACATGTGTGCATGTGTGTGATGAACATGTCATCACCTTGCTTGCAGAGCATACTATTCTTTTGCCTGGTAGACATCCAAACATAATCATGTCTGTGTATGGTATCTTAAAAATATTCACACCATAGTATCATCATTGCAAAATCTTTTATACCATCTCTGCAACAACTAGCCTTCAGTTTGTATCATGGCAGATGGCAATTACAAGAGCAGGAGCTATTACAGCAGCAGCAATGACAGTGTCAAAATCTCATGAGAATGAGAAAAGGCATAAGTCAGCAGCAAGAACACATAAATGGCAATCTGTTGGGGCATGCAGAGGGACGTGCATGTCTGTCAGAGGAGCGACAAAGTGAAATACAGCAGACCAATCTGATGGGGCATACAGAGGGAAATGCATGTCTTTCAGAGGAGCGACAAAGTGAAATATGGAAGATGGATCGGACGGGGCATGCAGGGGGGCGTGCACATCTGTCAGAGGAGCAATGAAGTGAAATACAGCAGACAGATTGGATGGGGCATGCAGAGGGGCATGCACATCTGTCGGAGGAGCGACATGCAGAGAGGCATGCACATCATGATATGGATGTGGTTGATGAGGAAAAGGATTCATGTGACAACTGTCACCATGTGAATTTCAGTGTTGATCCGAGATACAAGTTGATGTTAACTGTAGTCTCAAACAAGGAGATTCGTAAATGCAAGCTTGCCAAGGTTAAACCATGTCAAGTGCATGATCAAGTAATATTTTTCACACTGTCAGGAATGCGAGCGTTGCCTTAAGAAGACTCCAGATTTTTCATCCATTACTTCATATCAGAAGGCAAACATGTTAGTCTGGAAAAACATTTGACCTTCATTTTTATGGGACATTCTAAGTGGATGTAATGCATCTGATAATGTACCATATCATCAAATTGAAGGTGCAGAGACTTTGTGGCGGATGATATGTGCATCCATGAGAGAATAATGTTTAAAGCCATTGGCATCATTCAGTACCATTACCATGGCAATATTATCGCATGTGAAAAGCCTAACTTGCACACTTTCTATCACTGTGACCTGTGAATCATGCAACATTTTCTATTTTCTGAAACTCTAATTTTAGCTCCTGAGT
>JALLPB010000823.1:0-12685 GCA_036939975.1 Cyclostephanos tholiformis | reverse complement strand
CGGCTGGCAAGTTGTGGGATGATAAAGACTTTGAAGGCCTTAAAATGGATGTATTTTGCAAGGAGATCCAGATGTCCTTAGAGGACAAGGAAGTTGGGGAGCATGAGGAGCCGGTAAGGATTCTTAGATTGTGGAAGGAACAGTGGGAACTGAAGAAAATTGGACTGCAAGGCAACCAGCTCCTAGAGGCACGTCTCATGAAAAAGTATGGAGGATTGAGGCTTTGTGACATTGACGAAGGTAATAGAGTGATGACTGTGATCAAGACAATTTTTGTGAAGATGAGCGGTAAGAATGCATATCATGCATTTGCAACATTGCCTGGCTATGACCCTACCATTGGAGATAACGAAGAATCAAATGATCCTTACTGGCAGCCGTGGGAAATCAACGAGGATCTGCATGATTGCATGAGGACTTATTATGAGACAGATGAGGGGAAGAGAGATAATATCAAGGTATTCAACGAAGGGGATGATTGTCAGAGCGAGGAAGAGTAGGTTAGATTTAGTATTAATTGTAATGTCATGGTTAATCACGTTCATCATGGCTGCTGACGAGAACTGCAAGGCCTACCAATGGAATTTCAAGTACTCTTATCAGCAAACATAGGTGTTGGGTAAACTTGCTTGCTGCTGAGTGGAACTGGAAGCAGGTCAAGGCAGTCAAGTCTGGACAGCGTGTCAACACATCCATTGACAAGACAAGGAAGCAGGTATTAATCTATGCACAGTATCAACAAATGCGTGCCCAAGCTCGAGCAATGAAGCTATCAGCGGCTGGCAAGTTGTGGGATGATAAAGACTTTGAAGGCCTTAAAATGGATGTATTCTGCAAGGAGATCCATATGTCCTTAGAGGATGAGGAAGTTGGGGAGCCTGAAGAGCCACTGCGGATTCTTAGATTGTGGCAGGAACGGTGGGAACTGAAGAAGATTGGACCGCAAGGCAACCAGCTCCTAGAGGCACGTCTCATGAACAAGTATGGAGGATTGAAGCTTTGTGACATTGACGAAGGTAATAGAGTGATGACTGTGACCAAGATAGTTTTTGAGAAGCAGCGCGGTAAGAATGCATATCATGCATTTACAACATTGCCTGGCTATGACCCTACCATTGGAGATAACGAAGAAGCAAATGATCCTTACTGGCAAGTGTGGGAAATCAACGAGGATCTGCATGATTGCATGCGGACTTATTATGAGACGGAGGAGGGGAAGAGAGATAATGTCAAGGTATTCGACTTAGGGGGAGATTGTCAGAGCGAGGAGGAGTAGGTTAGATTTAGTATTAATTGTAATTGTAATGTCATGGTTATTCACACATTCACGCAAATAGCATCATCTCAACCGATAAACCTACAAGCTATCTTACTGGCGCACCCACCACATTTTATGGCGCGTTGAAAAAACATACTGGATTCCTACGTACGTGGACAGTAATATACAGGAATACTGTAGGAATACTGCAGGAATACTGTCACGGTAACAGGATTACTGTCAGACAGTAATTCCTGTTAAACAGTAATATTTATTACTGTCTCATCAGTAAAAACAGTAATGATATTTTGGCCTCAAAAACACATTACTGTGAACAAGGTTACTGCAGTGATAACAGGAATACTGAGGATTACTGCAGGAATACTGAAATTACTGTAAATCGGTAAAAAAATATTACTTCCTGAAAACAGTAACCAGCAACCTAGTAGGACTTAACCCAAGTCTGATCAAGGCAAATAAAAGAGTCCAAACACCCCTTGGAAGGTGATCCGCTAACATTAGCATTAGATGCCTCAATCTGATTACTAAGGCCTCAATCAATATGCATGGGGATGCATAGGTGACATTCATTACCAGACAAGGAAAGTCATGGCTTTACTGGGACCAGTAATTCAATGGCATATGGCATATGCGAAGCAGACCAATATTTTGGCTGCACTCAATAATAATTGACATCAGTCTGAGCATGAGCATAAAGAACTCAGTTCAAACATGTCATACTTTCACATGATATAGCTTCTCTATTCAGGCTTAGAGGACTATTGCTCAACTGCTTCAAACTCTTCCTTGGAACATCAGTATCTTGGACCCTGAACTGGTAGGAACAGAACAGTGAACACTCAACCATTCCCAGGATGTGGATGGTTTGGTAGGCATTCTTGCTGCCTTTGAGGCATACACTGCATTATATTGTCACTGACAGTAAGGGATTACAAACAATAAATCCCAGCTCATCATCCAGCTTACATGATAAGCTTTGAGGTACGTGAACATCACATTTTTGCTCATATGCACTATAGTTCTACCTCAGAATGCAATGCACGGTGTCCTCCTGAACATTTGTCCAGAGACACTACCCAACAGTATTACTAAAGTTGAAGGCTTAGCCATAATCACTATAGAACAATGGAATACTGTAAACCACAAATCATGGTTTAAGGAACGTAAACCAATCTTCACCACACAGATGTGTCAAGTGTGAAAAGAGCTTAACAATCAGCCAAATAACATTGGTTGAATTGTTTATAAGCTAGGCCTGAGATTAAGTCCACATACCAAACAAGGGTTGAAGCAGTGCAGCAGCAGCAAAACAAAATGCCAGGATGACCATGTTAATGCCGACATATGAGTTTACTTTGGTAATCTCTAGTGATGCACAAACATGCCATGTGATTAGTGTTGAGCCTAGTTTGCTCCACAAAAACAAAGGACTAAGGTAACATTCCAGCAACTATTCATGATATCCACTAAAGCATACTCATGGAAACAAAAGCAACAAAAAGTCTAGTATCTCAAGATACGTATGACCAACCCATGTATAAATAAGCATTCCATTTCTTTGGGATTTGCAATTGGCTCGCCAGTAGATAATCGCCTTGATGCATCATACACAATGGTAACAACAAATGAGGATTGTCTCAAAACAAGATCGGTACTAGAATCTAACTAGCACCATGAGACCCACGGAATATGTTTCCTAAAGGTCAATTGTAGTAAGGATGAACATACACTGAATTCAATAAAGAGTAAACTGCAGTGAGAGTACCTCTGACTCTGACTACAGAATGCCTGGCTAGACACTGGAAAGGTTGCACAAGCCATGCATATCGTGCATACAAAACATATAAGCATTCCACAATCAAATGCATGGGCGCATATGCAACACTTTAAAAAGTCTTGTCTGCCATAGTGACCACTGGTTTTTGTCTTTAGTGAGCCTTGATTAGGTTTAACAGATAACTCCCAGTTCCCCTTAGCACATGCACATCAAAAATACTCAATCGCTACAATGCACTGGTATACATCATACAAAAGCTACAACTTTTTCCTATTACAATTTCTTGTAGTCTTTTGGTGATGGCTAAAATCATATAATTAGCCCCAAACAATGATGCATACTCACAATACAGTGTAAGCAAAGCAATTTTCACCACAAACCATTTTTTTGCTCAGTCGGATTATAACTTTCCATAAATATCTTGACATTAGATCCCAATCTGGCTATGATTACAGGCACTATCATGCCCCTAGAAATCACCGAAAAGCCATCCTTACACGTCACTGCTTCTACCAAAGCCTTGATGGCCCAGAACCAATACCAAGAATCTACCACACCTCTTGATGACACGATCAGATACCAACATATGGTGAT
Source organism: Cyclostephanos tholiformis (assembly GCA_036939975.1). Lineage (NCBI taxonomy): Eukaryota > Bacillariophyta > Thalassiosirophyceae > Thalassiosirales > Thalassiosiraceae > Cyclostephanos > Cyclostephanos tholiformis. Next base: position 9,035 of record JALLPB010000823.1, on the reverse strand, counting down.
CATAATATGAATACATGAGTTGATATATACCACAGAAAATGGTATAGGTACAGCACCTTGGATGAGTTACAAACTCCCAGAATCGAAATCTTATTAACAGATTGTTGCATAAGCATAAGTCGGACAAATATCTAGAGCACCTGCAGGATGCTCTAATGCCTAACTTGGCCAATCAGTATCTTAGTGCACGTAAACCACCTCTGCTCAGAGCTGGATGTAAAAGTTTGTCAATAAGAGTACCTCATACTCACAGCCTCACCAGAAGAGCAACATCAAGGGAAAGGATCCATAACCCATCCCTCCATAGCTCACTGGTAAATAGGAGAACAGGCAACACCAACCAAACTTGGTAGCACACAAAGCTCATCCTTGATCACCGCATTGGTGCAGAGTATATATCATGCGTGATGGTACCATCCGCTGAGTAAAAGTAGACCAAGATATCATGGACTATTTCAGATCATCCGAATGAATCTATCAGAGTTCAAAGCAGAACCATGGTTATAAACCAGAGAGTAATACACATTAGTGTTGAAATTAATGACGATGACCTTACCATCTAAATAAAATTGGAAAACAGCAGAAATGACAACAGACATCATACTGCTGCATACACACATAGCATAATGCATTGCTCATAAGATATCTTAAGAGGACCAACCTCACTATCTCACACACAAACATCTCCTTACTCTCACAGATAACGCTTGACCAATGGTAATAAACCATCCTTACACCCTTGTCCAGTGCCCCAAAACTCAGCTTTTTTTTCCTAAATATAGGTCTTCCCTAGTTTCATGATTGATAGCTTCATATGTGGGGGCAAGCGACATAGGCCATTCTATCTGGTAGATTATCTTAGCATATATTGCTAATAGGCACGACTAATTAAAACCAAGTCGCTGATATAAGTACGGACAGTCTATCATCTACAAACAGACTGATCCTGGATCTTATCTATCTTGAAGCCAGATAGACGATCCGATCTTAGGCTGGGATTATATTTGGTGAATAGAAATCCGGATAGTTTTTAATGGAGAATCCACAAGTGAGACTTCCCCCGACCTATCTATCTGGCTATCCGGCCCAAAATTTTTGATTATATTTGCTATAATGGAAAAATCTGTGCCAAAAAAATCCAAAAAACGCCCTTTCCCGCCCTTTTATGGCACAGACTTTCCCAGCTCTCTATCTGGCTCGCCTCCGAGAGCCAGATAGAGGCGCCTATTTAAGACTGATTTATCTAAACCGTGACATATGCATTTTGGCGGGAACGTTTGACGTACAAAAATCGCTGAAGCGTTACTCAACTTTGACACCTCACATAGGTGGGAATCTGTACGACTGAAAAAATAAGAAGCCATTGAAAAAAAGGATCTCGTAGGCTTTCGTTTGGTGTACCAGACAATTCGAGAAACCTTCTGGAGAAAGAGATATGGCAATTTTAGTTGACGTCCTACGCGGTCTGTCCAGATTGAATTTTTTCCCGCCAAAAGCAATTTGTTTCCTTTTAGATTTATCAGTCTTAATTGCAGGAAATATGTGGCGCTTTCCGAAAATTTGTGATCTTAGTATTCGCTACATAAATAGCATAACTAGAACTAATAGTCCTCTTCATATTTTCAAGATGGTTCTCACAATATGCAGTTTGTCGTTGTTGGACTGGTGGTTCAAAAGTTATGCCATGTAAACCACCCGGTAAATCACTTAACAAAAACACTGCCAAAAAACACTAACAAAAAACACAACACACGACACAAAAATCATCAAAACAACCCCCCAATGATGCCAACTCAGCAACAACATCCTGTCGTAGCATGGGAGTGTGGTGAGTGCACCAAAACAGTGCGAGGGAATGGCATCGGTCCATGTCCTTACTGTGGTGCTGTCGCCCCTCCTCACTATGATATTTTGGCAGGAAGTGCCCCCGCTCCAACAGCGAATACAACTTATGTCAATCGCACTGAGCAGGATCGCATTGTCCATTCTTCATCTCGGCCATTGCATGCTGTTGTTCCCAATCTGCTCGACAATCACACACTACTAGCAGAGAGGTTAATAGGTACTATGGTTGATATTGTTGGCATAGAGATTGGTGACCGGGGATGACAATGTCGCACCCATAATATTTGTGGCAAACAAATCGAGATAGGATCAAAGGTGAGGTTTCAGAAGGAGAGGTTGTTGATTGATGGAGGATTAAACGAGGAGGATGTTGTTGCAGTGTACATTGTCGGCAACGGCACGATGACATGCAAGGTTGGTTTTTTGCCTCATCATCTTGCCATTCGTCGGGCGAATGATTATGATGGACTGTATGTGCGCGTCATCGAGGTTTATAGTGCATGCTCACTTAATATTACTAAGCACCAGAAGAGACACCGTAACCACTGCTGTTGTGTGGCAAAGATTTTAGGGAATAAGCCTTTGTTTTCTCTTTATTGGTTATATTTAATTGAATTATAAAATACAGAATAAAATAGGAATGATTACATAAATGATAAAATAAAATAGGAATAATAAAATAGGAATGTTTAAATAGTAACAATGATTATCACCCCTAACTCTCTTTCACCAGCATACCTAAATCCCTCCGACTTCTCCATCAATTTCTTCCTCCATGTCATTCCCATCGTCGATGCTCTCAAGAAAGACATCATCATGATTTTCATTTTCGTTTTCCTTGGCCCGCATCCTCGCCACCTTGTCCTCATGCTGGAGAACCTTGATTAGGTTAGGGGGGGGAACATCGAAGTATGAGTACCCCATTTTCCTCCAGGCGTTCTTGATTGTCTCTGTGGTAATGTTTTTTTTCGCAGTGACCGTCCAATGTGTGACATCAGCATAAGTACTTGTGGGGATGGGCTTGTCAGGATCTTGGCTCCTTAGCCAGGTGTTGTACTCACTCCTCAACTTGGCTTTGAAAGCCTTTTTGAATCCGACATCAACCGGCTGTAGAAGACCAGTACAGCCAGGTGGGATGAATTCTACCTGGACGCCAAGACGTTGGATCGCAGCGACGATTTCAGCCTGCAAATGAACCTTGAAAGAATCGAGGAGGAGTAAAGGAACAACTTCAGGGGGGGCAGTGGAAACATACGGTGCTAGAACATCGTGCACCCATTCCATCATTATGTCGACATCGAACCATGCCTTGGGCTGGCATGCATAGTGCAAGTCAGAGGGCAGGGTTGATTGCTTGCATTGAGCAATTTGCCCATTGTGTGTGCCTGTCGTAGAATTAAAAAAACAATGGTAAGATTATATATGTTCGAGACAACAAAAAATATCAACAATGACTTACCCTTGAAAACAACCATGGATTTCACATGCCGTCCAGATGCGGTGATTGTGACAGTGACCGTGACAAACTTGATGTCAGATGCAGTGGTATGGAGATTTACTGTATGCATACCAACCATATCAATCATGGACTGAAAGTCCATGGCATGAAACATGGGTGTCTGGTCCATGTTCATAACATAGTCCAGATGCCTCATTGGAGCAGTTGTGATTGGGCGGATCACATCAAGGAACTGGAGCACTTCACCCTACACTTCGCTTGGGTGGTGCTGTCCCTTGTGAGTAGCCATGCAATGTGTCAGATGATTCCTCACCATAAAATGTGAAATTGACATTTTTGCAGCTTGTTCGGATTTTTTGCCAAAAGAAGGAATCAAAGAACAGGCCTTTCTCTGGAGAGTCATCCAATTAACAGGAAGGCCCTTCAAGCACCACTCCTCCACGAATCGAACCAGTTCCTCTTCAAAACCTTGGAGGATGCTTGTAGGGCCGGGATGGACTTGTAGAATCTGATGGGCTCTTGGGGATGAGAACAATTTGTCTCTTTTCTTGGCCCAATGCCAGACCATCGATTGGTCAACACGAACCACTACAGCGGCCTGGTTGAAAGTTATATTCTCCTTCTCAACTAAGCCCTCAACAGCCTCGAGGATCTTCATCTTGTCTTGCACAGTGTAGTGAATGCAGGCTGAAGTATGACCTTCAATTCTCCTTCTGTATCAGGAGTGATTTTTGCCACTCTTGTTTTAGATAGGCATGTTTTATTTTGTGTAAGGAAAGAAAGTGAACGGGTTTTTAGTATAATTTTGGTTGTGCCATGTGAGATTGACAACATGACAGTTGAGATAGGATCAGGTACAGTATTTGGCATCAACATTGCATGCGCCAAAAAAATAGTGATATGGGGTTGATGCAGGAACTATACAAAAAACTATTTTCATGCCAGCCTAGCAATAAGAGTAGTTTGCTTTCTGACTTATGCAGATTTTCACCCACTTTGGCTGTGTGTTCTATGGTAGCTTACTTCTTACGAGGAGCATTACATAGTACGCAGTAGGAATGTGATACTACTAAGTTGAGGGATTGGAGTTGGGGGAATTATGGTGAGTTGTATAATGCAGGATATGGCCTGAAAAATGTCACTGTGCAATGTGATGTCATGACAAAAAGTTTGATTCAATATCGCCCAAAATTTGAACCTTCCATTCAGCATTTTGAGTCTGCTGCGAACAAGATTCTGCAGCATGCGGTCTTCTGGTGAGTCAACTCGAGTCCCAGGACATTTCACCCTCTCAGGAGCTTCGCCAATATATCCGTCATTGGCCACAATGTGTTCGAATCAGTCAAGGTGATGGATTAGAGTGCGGCAAAATATTGTGATATTGGAGTATGCACCAGCGGGATAAGGTCCCTCAACCCACACCAGATCCCTCTCAACAATATCAACACCAAGCTCATAACAGAGGGCACATTTTTTGAACTTGTGAGAATAGAACGGATTGCTTGTCATGGCAGGACCTTGCTGGGTGATCCTGATGTCCGTTCCATCGATGCTGGTGAGGCAGTTGTTACTGCCACTCCTCTTCCTATTCTCAAAAAAATCTAAGACAAATGATGGAGGATGAGTCCAAAATTTGTGTATGCTGATTTACAAAAAAATAAAGACTTACCACTTGTACTGCGAGCTCAGTGATTGCAAGTATCATCAGCCAAATATACTTCCAAAGAGTTTTAGGGTCAACTGCACCCCCCGAACCACCAACCATAGTGCAAATCATGCTTTCTTTGGGGTACGTGCTCATGAAGTACAGCGCCCAGAGAAATGCTCGGAAATCCCTTCCCCTGGGATCATATCTTGATTTGACAAGAGTTGCCAGAGATTTGCCACCACAACTGCAGTAGTGCCAAAAAAACTGCAGAAGGCCCAATCCTTCATCATTGAAGCTGTACAAAGGTAAGCTAGACCTCATGTCTAGCATTAGACCTGAGGTTTAACCCTAGACATGAGGTCTATGATTGTGGAGTAAAAAATACTTTACAGCACTCTATCCAAAACAAAATACACCCAGTTAATATCAGTCCTTTTTCATCTCTATGTGAGTCTTGCCTTGGCTGGGGAGATGAGGACAACGATGACTATGACACCCCAAGCATCATCATGGGACCCCAAAAAATCCCTGCTACCATTGCCTCCAAGAGCATAACTGCTACAATGAGCGGCAGTGGCATCGTTGATGATCTCGCTGACTGCTTTGAAGGAACCAGCCTAATGCAGGCAAAGATGAAGGGCCCTGCCTACTATTCAATTCTGTTGAGGAGTGTCTACATGCTCTGGTGCTTTGTGGAAGATGCCATCCGGTGGATCGAAGTTGATGTTATGGTCAGAGCAGGTGCTCTTACCCTGTCAAAGGGTGAGATCTCTGCAAAACTCATGCCAGATGGTATGAGCCTTGCCCTCCAGCAAGGTGTGTACTTTTCGTGGTTTGGAAACACGTGCTTGAGGCAGAGCATGGGCATGAGATTTGATGGCAACGCCATTTGGGACGAGTTCAAGATTCAAGAAGACCAAGCAGAACAAGATCCAAGATGGAGTTGTCTATTCTACCGATGTCCAACTCATCAAGCTCCTATTCAAGTATGATGGGCTGGTTCAGCAATCGGAGGTCAAGTTCAACCCAACGGACATTCAAGTCACCATCAACAGTGTAAATTTAAACGGCACTTCTTCCATTGTATGACACATCCAATTCATTGCCACCTGCACTTTCAAGGTCAAGATACAGAGCAGTTTGAGGCTGAGAAGAAGCAAGTCCTGATATCTGTGTTGAATTGGAATGTGACTGATCAGTTTGTTTTGGATTAGCTTTTTTATATTTGATTGTCACATGCTTGCTTCCTCTTCTCCATCGCATCAGGCCTTCTATTCATAGATATTTCTGGTCTAGTTGATACTTCATAAATTAGGACACTTCTGATACTGACAGTGTACTAACTACTACCGCAAATCCTAGAACCAATCAAATCCCTCAACTCCATCAAACTTGCCCAAACCAAACTCACATGATGATGAGAACTGACCGATGAAAGAACCATTTTTTTATGTAGTTGTAAATGAAAAATACTAATACTATGTCTACATAGACATAAGGTCTAAGCTTAGACCTTATGTCTAACCTTATTCCTTGGGTCTAACCCTAAACCTTAGGTCTAGCTTCCCTTGTACAGATTTTACAAATTCCTATGTAGACTAATACTAGACCTAAGGACTAGCATTAGACTTAAGGTCTCAATGTAGACCTCAGGTCTACGCTCAGACTCAGGATCTTTGGCTTGAGTGGCGGTTTCTGTTTAACAAAATTCAATGTTTAAATTAGTAGTACTCCATTACCTTAGGCCATTTACAATATCATGACATATTCCCTCAACTCCTACAAATCCCATAACAGCTGTTACAAAAAGTTGCTAGCGACTTGTGAGATTTTTTATGAGGAAACACTAGTGAAGTATGTAGGAACTAAAAGCAGCTTGCACCCCCACAACCATAACAAAATCTCCATATTCACCCCCTCCATGGCTGCTGACCCTGCCTTATCATGGCCCCAATAAGAGTTAGCCACCCCCCCTTTGTGGGACGTTAGTATACACCCTCGCCAACAATCCCCTCCAACGACGTCGCTTCTCCCCCAGAAAAGAGCAGAAAATAATTTCCTACTCTGCAAATCGTCATTGCCACTGCCAATGCCAACCTCAATGTTGATCGGGATGACCATGACTCAGCCGATGACCCCACATCTTTGGTGAAATCAGTAGATGGTGCCCTCATCAATTTTGATGCTGAGAACAGGGGGGGTGGGGGGGACGCAAGCGTAATCAATTTTGATTATGACCATGGTGGAGAAGAGGAGGGAGGGTGAAGATGATGGCATACATTGAAGGGGTGATGAGGGGGGGGTATGATGGTGTCACAATGGACAACACAATTAACAATCAACTGGGTAGGGGACAGGACAATTATGCAACAATACTCAACATTATGAGCTGGCAAGAGCTACGGGATCAGATGTGACATGGGGGGGTTTGTTTCTTTGTGTAGGGGGGTGGGGTAAAGGGTCAGTGGCGGGAGAGGATTCACCATCGATGCTTGTGGTGAAGTTGTGGTGGAAGGTGATGAATGTGATGAGTTCATGGGCCTGGGAGGGTCCATGATGTGAACCAAGGTATCACTTGCACCGTGCAAGCTGATAATGATGGCATAACACAAGCACAGCACCAATCAACGATCAATTGGGGAAGGAGATATATAAAACAATGCTTCCCATTGGGATGACAGTGAGGAGGAGGGGTGTGTAGGCCATCATCATCTGGAGAAGTAAAAATGAGTGAGAGGATGAAGTGGAAAGTGGATCAGACGAGTACGAGGTGGAAGAGAGACAGATGATGGCCCCACCTCCCCTGTCCATGTCTAAGCGGGATGGGTTTCTGATGGGCTTCAGCAGAATTTGAATTGTCATTGCTGTTTAAAATTATGCCAAATGAGAGTGGGGAGGAGGAGCTCATTATTTTTTCAGCTGACCCAAACTGCATCAATTTGACTGAGCCCATCCCTTGCCTAGAGAATAGAAAGTAACTCTTTAGCAACAACAACAATGCTTCACCTAGACTGGAAGTCTTTGCTGCCCGACCAGACAATGAACTGGGCAACAAAAACACATCCATGTACACCAAAGCCTGGTCTCCTGACACCAACGACGATGCTAGAATTCAAACTCTCATCTCAGAGCCAGACAATGTCTATTTGGCAATAAATGGTGACAACAAGATCCACGCCCTCCACAGCTTCTGGATTTTAGGAGGAACTCTTCTTCGCCCAACCACCAAGTTGATGTGCCTCCTCGGAACCGGAGCTCATGCTACCACTTTCCTGGTCGACAAGCAGAGCCTTTTAAACCCTAACAACCTCATCACACCCACCATCGCCAAGTTGAACGTTTACACAAACAAAGAAGAAATCAATGCAGTTGAGATCCCAGACGAGGCAGGAGCAGTGACTTACCCGGGTTCAGCCTCTTTCTTCACTGCCCCGTGGTTATTCAACACCATCTTGAATGCCGGAACAAGCGACCCAGCTTTGCTGAAACCAGCGGCAAATGCAGCAGCCATCGAATTCAACAACAAGCACTCACACGACCAAGAATACACCACCACGGCAGCAGAACACTCAGAAGATTTCATCCTCTGGGCATGTGGAGTCAAGGCAGGCCGAGGGACGGCCACGAGACTCATGGTCGTTGTTGTTGGGGACAAGGGTGGCTTCGTCACGGTCATCCCAATCAATGTTGTGGTTGGTGTTGGCGGTGGCGATGATGATGTGCAGAGGTGATATTTATTTTCTGCTCTCGCCTTGGGGGGGGAGGTGACACCGTTGGGTGGGATCGTCGGTGAGGGTGTTTACTATACTAAAGTCCCACGAAGGGGGGGCGGCTAACTCTTGATGGCGGCCTTGGCATGGCAGGGTTGGTGGCCATGGAGGGGGTGAATACGGAGATTTGGGGGTGCGAGCTGCTTTAAAGCTTCCTACGTACTTTACTACTGTTCTCTTGTGAAAAATCTCACAAGTTGCTCGGAACTTGCTTGCAACTTTTTGTAAGAGCTGTTGCGCGGGATTCGTACCGTACCCCGCAGTTTAAGCAATCAAAAACAGCATGATTTCTCCTAAATCATAAATAAATAGA
>JALLPB010000822.1:0-12696 GCA_036939975.1 Cyclostephanos tholiformis | reverse complement strand
ACTATAGAAATTTAAAATAGAAAACTCGATAAAACTGCTCGATGAGCATAGGATAGTACGGTTGCGGAGTTATGGGCGTCGGCGTCGGCTTATTTCCCTAATTTCATTGTGGTTGAGGCGGGTCTATCGTATTATTGGAACTTTGGAACAAAGAATTCCTACAAAATAATAGGTCGGGCGGCAACCGCAAACTGAGAAAATTCTCAGTTTTTGTGGCCCATAAAGAAGTATTTTGCGGGAAGCTTGGCGCCAATATTTTCATAACGCGAGAACCAAATTTTCTGAACTATCCACAAAATTAGAATCTCAACGCCAACAAGGATCACAACAACAAATCAACTTTCAACATATCGTTATTCACAGATGTTCACCTGCGAAAGCGGCAGTGTAGTAATCGACAATCCGGCAAGGAATGGTAATATCTCATGTCGAACGCCCGATCGATGATGATTTGCGTCGATGCCAAAGTCCCCTGACTCACCGCACGCACCATACAAGCACGCACTAATACATAATATATCCGCGACTAACGCGCCAGCACACCATTCACTGAAACCAGAAAGTAACTTGACGAATACTCTCTACACCGATTATTTCAGTAACAATGTATAAAATGGAGAACGTCATCCCCTTGACATATAGCATGGACAGCAGCAGCGTCGACGCCATCCCGCTCAGCAATACTGCCCCCGTCGCCCGTCCTCGGCCAGAACAGCAGCCAGAACCACAGCCAGAACAACAGCCACAACAACAGCGACGGCAGCAGCAGCAGCGGGGGGATCCCCAATCCCCCGCCATTCCCCCGGCATACGACCTCCATCGGACCGAGGCCAACGGCGGGACGTCGACGTCCCGTCCGTCATACGCGAGCGCGACGACGGAGGATTCCGTATATTACGACGACGAGTCGACGAGCTTCTCGCATAATATTATGATCGGGGGGAGGGGGGGGGACGATCCGACGTGGTCGGATCCCATCATCGACAACGCGCTGTTGTTCGGGGAGTCGTCGAATAATCGCTCTACGGAGGATGATGGTGGCGAAGGCGTCATGGACACGGCGGAGGACGCCACGTCGGTAATACGACGGGGATACCTGGACCTATTGCGCCTGCTCAGCCGTCCGCACCTATTCCGCGAGGCGCTCGAATATCAGGCCAAGTTGGACGTGGGCATCGATCGCGATGCCTCCGCCGCCGCCGGTGAGGGGGAGGACATCGACTTCCCGGATGCGTCCGGTTTTGGCAATACCGCGACGACGACCGAGGATGATGATGATGAGGAGGAGGAGGATAGCACGTTCCGGGGATTGCAGGACGATGACGACGTCGTGGACGGCGGCAAAAAGGGGGTGGTGGATTCAAATGATGCGGTCGTCGAACAGCAGCGGTCGACGTCGAACGAGACGTTCGCGTTCGATCCGTTCGGGAAGGACGACGAGGAGGACGGCGGTGGCGGGGAGACATCGTCGTCCTTCCCGGCGACGAAGACCGTTCAGAGTCGGGGGAAAGGGAGGGTGGACGAGGAGGGGATGAAGAAGAGGAATCTACCGCCCCTCCCACATTGCATCTTCGCTCCCGACGCCGAGGTGGTATTGCCCCAGGCAATGACGGCATCGCAGCTATTCGGGATAGAGCGGGAGACAGGCATCGAGCTCGAGGCGGCCGCTGGGATGACGATGCTGTGCACGCTCTTCGGTCGATGGTTGGCGATCATGCCGGAGGGCGATCACGACAATCCCATGGATCCGCCGGGGTTGACAATTATGAAGATATCGGGGGGGGGATATCGCGTCACGGCCGCTCATCGCGTCGTATGGAGGTGAGTGGTGCTAAGGTTGAGATGCGTTAGCTAAGAGAGGAGAATCGACGTCGTATCGTGTTTTTTCCCCCTCTTTTCGTCGGGGAGGGACACGAGTTTTTTTATCCGCTCGTTCGTGTTAGGGGAACTTGCTTTTCTTTCATTGGGGACAGTTCGACAAATATTGATCGGACCAACAACATGACGTGCCCACCCGTCGATCGAGATGCAACACGAATCGTTCGTTCTCCTCTCGTGCTGCGTGGCATTTTTTCTCTTTGACAAATCCTGTTCCGAATAACCCCCCCCCCCCCCCCCCCCCCCCCCCCCCCCCCCCCCCCTCCCCCGCCCTCGTTAAACCCCCCCCTCACCCCCCGACTTGCAACAAAGATGGATGAACAAGTTCTCCCCCAATTCGACTTTGAACGGTGGACCCTCCGACGACTTCGACTTCGGCGACCTCGTGGCCATGACGATCGTCGACGTCTTCGAGACGGACGTAAACGGACTCCTCCTGAGCTACTGTCCCACATTCGACAACAGGGCCGTGCACAAGACTCCGGAGATGGCCCAGCGCATCCGTAAGGGGGTGGGACAGATGAGAGAGACGATAGAGGTCGTAGCGAATAGTCCCGTGGGGAAGAGCGTCAACATGGTAAGAGATGGAGAGATCGAGAGGGATTATGCACAGAGATTTTGGGTACTCCGATTATTGTGCTCAATTCCAGTCGAGAACGTGATTTACGTCTATTACTTCATCATTCCTTTACGTCTCCTCACAACGTTGCATAACGTCGTATTTCACATCAAATCTACTAGGCGGCTGGCACGTTGGGAAAATTAAGCGTTCAAGCCGCGTTGGTGCTGGGAAACGCAGTCAAGAATAAGATCCAGCACAACATAAACGGTCAATACGGATTTAGTAAAAGTGCCGAGGACTTGCCCGAGGAGGATCGTCTTAACGAATTGTCGCAGTCGCATATAGACAACCAAGATGAGACGGTGGTAGACATCAACGCAGTGAATACCATCGAGCTGGAGGGGGATCCTAAACCGACCACTCCCAAAAGGTGGGTCATGCACACACCGACACAGCGGCTTGTTGATGCGTCCTTTTTTGCCCCCAGCTGACACTTCATTTTCTCAATCGCCACTTTTCATCAGTCAATCCAAAAGACGAATGGCAGTGTAACTAGGTTAAATGAAGCGCAGCTGATGTGTACGAAGTCAGTATCTCTGTCGAATATAACAATACCTCATGCGGGATGGTAGGCACGCTATGCATATTGAAGTTACATGCGATAAAAAGTAAATAAGTATCGTATCTGTAGTATGTGGTTGTATGTTGTTCACAACGCCAATCAAACTCAGCAAAGACATAAAGTTACAAGGACTTCTAAAGACTATGGGGAATGAAATCCCTCCGATCTGGTCTGATTCAGCAAACGATGCCCGATCCCCTATCCCTGAATCAACATTCGAGGTAGGTAAGAATAGAATAGAGTCTCTAGACGATACTTTTTGGCTGAATTCATCATAGGCTAGGTAATAATTAGTATCTACTCTGTACTCGTACGACGCGCTAGTGAACTCGATCGGGACCGGTCGGGCATCGTCGGTACGGGCGGTGTGCTGGGCGTTACTCTGGGGCAAGACCACGGGCAATACCATCAACGCCGCCCGGGATAAGATATTGAAGATGAAATTCGATTCCGTGAATACGCTCGATCTGTTCGTGCTAGCTTACTACGGACCGCTATTCATCGTAATCGGTGTGTTGAATTTGATATTGACGAAAATGCCCGGCATACCCGGATATGTTAGCGCAGGACTCGGCGCGTTCCTGTGGTTGCCCCAAGCGATGAACATAATGCCATTGGGAATGTTGTCCATCGTGTTGAATCGCGGGATCGTCTGAGAAAGGGGAAGCGTTATTAATTCGCGATATGTATTATCTAGTGGGAATTTTCACACCCCCATCTAACATGGCTCCTTCGAAATTCATTACTCTGTTTAGGTGTCATACAAATTAATTTAGGCCCAAGTTTCTTTCTTGTGTGCGCTACAACGAGAGAGATGTATTATTGAATATGGCCGCCCCCCAAACGAAAATTGCATCGATAAAAAGTAGGTATATCGTGTCCATTCGACCGCCCACGCGCTCCTCACGTGGATGGGGGGAGCATCTGGTATGTCCTATTTCAGAATTCCTCGTACCCACCACCTCCCGTCCGTCCTCCCCCGATCCTACCGATGTCCTCCCTCATGCCGTTGATCGTCCTCTCGACGAGTGCGTCATCCACATACTTCTCCTCGATCCTATTCCCGTCCTTCTCTAGGGATTGGATCGTGACCCGTCGTCCATTCTGCATAATCGTCCTCGTGCTACGGCTCGAGTACGTGGACGAGCCGTAACTCCGCGACGTGGTACTCGACCTCGAGTGTCCTCCCCCCCTGTTGACGGACGTGCTAGTCGTGACCTTCACGTTCGGGATGTAATCCTTGATCATGCTCCATATCCCACCACCCCATCCTCCCCTTTCCCCGCCCACCACGTCCTTCTCGTTAACGCTCCCCCTCCCCCCTCCTCGATAATTTTTGTTGGAACCGTCGAATTTGCTCTTGAATAAGTCGTCCATCGACTTGAACGATTCGGCGAAGAACGGATCGTTCCTGAAAACGTCGTTGAACTGATCGAACGGATCGCGACGACGACGACTGTCGTGATAGCCACCCCCTCTCCCGGCATGGAACGCCCACCCATGACTGGAACCGCCTCCTCGTCCTCCACCGTAATTGTCGAAGGAATCGCCCCGCAGGAGTGAAGCGTCGTATTCCCTCCTCGAATCATCGTCGGACAGCACCTCGTAGGCCTCGTTGATCTCCCTGAACCTCGCGGTCGCCTCCTCCTCGTTGCCGATGTTACGATCCGGATGGTGCTTCACGGCCAAGCGGCGGTAGGCCCTCTTCACGTCGGCGAGGGTCACGGAGGACGACGGCATTTCCAATTCCAGCACGTCGTAATGCGTCCTCCCACTCCTCCCTCTCCCATCGCGTCGTCGTCGTTTTCGGCCGTCGTGCGCCGCCATCGCCGATGGGGCAGCTGCTACCAATAGGAGCACAGCGATGAGGAGGAGGGGTACGCGATGCGTCGACGAGTGCCGCCGCCGACTTGCATGCGTGGTGGTGGTGGTGGTGGAGGTGGGTGGGGGCATGAAACTAATAATATAATAATTATCTCTCTCTTAGAGGAATCCTGAAAACAATGATGATCAAGACATTACTTTCTATGATAAATAATACGGCGGAACTTGTATTGTTTGATTAGAATATTCTAGGAAGACTCTAGGAGACTCTTAGATACGCTCATAGAAACTCACTTCGAGCATACTACAATATCATCTAGTGCTCACTTTTAAGCTGCTTCTTTTAAAATTATCCAATGATGTAATCATGTACATGCACAATGGGGAGGTCAGCAATGCTGCATCATTGTTGTCACGGTACTTGGGGGGCAGGATGGATAATGACATACTAGACCTTGAGGAGGTTGACAACAATTTTGCCCTCCCCCTCTCTGGTGGGAGTCAATGAGGCCATCATTTGGCAGGTGTTGGGAAGGAAATAGACAAAGCTGACTGGGATGACAACAGCAGCGATGACATGGACAAAGATGATGACAACTGGTCCAGTAGCTGTGTGTTACGTGGTGTTGTTCAACTGACTGGGATCATACCTCATGAGAAATGACACCTGAGACAATGACCAAGATGCCAATGACAACAACAGCAGCAGCCACATTGGCAACAATGACGACAACAATAAAGGAGATGCCAATGATGATGGAGCCGATGGCAACAATCACAATGGCTTGGCGATAAGACCACGGCAACAAGACCACGACGACGAAACCATGACTACAATGACATGATGCAAAGTGACAACCAGCCGGACTGACAAGATGCAACTGCGATGTGATAATGATGGGCTGCCATTTGCAGGCAGCTAGATTGTCAGTACTGCACCAACCATCCAAGGCAACAATCAACTGATGGGGACAGATAGGGATGGACAAGGCAATAGAGAGGGATGATTTTGGGGAATGCAATGAGGTAAAAACGTGAAATGTTGGATATTTTTGCTCCCCCCAAAATAAATCCAAATCCACCTTCTGCTGTCTCCAGAGTGATAAAAAATACAACAATCTATTTTGCATGTGCCCTGGGAGTAAGATTACACTATCAGCGCCATGATCAGCAAGTTTTAAGGTCCAATTGGAGGGCTTACTGAGTCGGGGGTACTCTCTTTTCATTTTTTGTATGTCCTCAATAAAAGACAGATCTGATACATAAAAATAACATTTATTCTGAGAGAAAATATTATTTTTTGTTCGCATTAATTATTTTTTACAACAAATTAATTGATCTAGGTACTTATAAATTTCCATAATACACTCCAATTTCTTTATTAAGAAAATAATTCCTACAAGAAAGGAAGTAATTTTTTTGTTGCCACATCTTCCTTCTCCTCTGTCATATCGCCCTCTGACTCATATTTTAATACTAAACCCTATGTATGTAGCCTATTGATTTACACATGAAAACATGTGGGAATCGCTACCATCTCTTCATTTTTTCTCTATCCTACAAATGTAGGAATAGGTACAAATTCAAGCCGGAGAGCAAATTATTAATTTTCGTTAAGATAAAATAAATTTTATGGGTGTATTCTTACCCATCATGCCTATAAAATTTATTTTATCAAGATCCCAGATTGCACCTTCAGAGGGTAGCACATACTTCTTGTAGAAATTTACTTAGGCAACCCGGACACCATTGGAAGCAGCTTGTCATGGCAATTCTGTTGGTAGTATTAGTTTTTGAGATGTGTGTATTTTTCAAGGAGATCTGAGTTTTGAAAGACCTATGTAAAAAGCTGATATCAGTTTCTTTTTGCCGGAATATGAACCAAAAAAATTAAGTCTTTTGACTGATCATAGTTTCTTAAAATTGTGAAAATAGAAAGAAAGCTTTCTTCCTTAAAGAATAGAATATGAGAATGTAATAGAATGCATTCTAGTATTTGATAGAATACATCATTTGGATCTCATATTCTATTTGAGAAAAAAATAGAATGAAATTTCATGAGATTGAGTCCCAAAGTAGAAGTGGATCACATCTCTCGTAAGGATGCTTGTCTCGGAGTAAGTCATTAGGGATAATACTCCTATATCAAGGAATTCCCTCCTTGAATTGCCTGTACAACCTGAAATAGAGCTCTACTAGCTATGATATTAGGGATCACCTTACAATCAACAAGCTATAACTAGTAGATAACTTTCAAAAGATAATACTATTGCAGTGCCTAGTATGTGGGGCCAAGGATTGAATTCAATCCCGGAATATAGTAATTTTAAACCGCTGTAACTCACTGAACAGAAGTCCTATGAGAAAAAGTAGATTGCCTGCAGAAAGGGCTTAACAGCTTAACCTCTATTTGCCTTCTGGCGGGAATGATGAAACTCCCACAGCATAGATTATCTACGTAGGAATCAGTAGAATTATGATACAAAAACACAACCACAACCAAAACACAAACATCCCCACTATGGTGAGCTTCCGCCCCCTCCAGCGGTGCAAATTTGATAGTAGCACCGGTTCCGGCACATGGGCAATGCAGGCAAGGGGTTAGGAGAGGGCTCTACCAAAGCAATTTATTCAATTCAATAAAATAATGGAGTAATAAATAATTATCTAGCTGAACTCGATGGCAATTGTGATGACCATACCGCCGGGCAGATACAATGCAAGTCACATCACCCAATGGAGCATTTCGATGGCTTCAAGCAAAGCCCCTAAATGCCACCACCAGGCGAGTGCTCGTGCCGTATTGCCCTGGCGGCCACCATGGTCATCGATGGCGGCAACACAACAAACACAACAAAAAACACAACTTTTAACTAGCAATTACAATACTTTTTACCTATCTAAAGTTGTGATTTTTGTAACCCAAAACAGACCCCCTACTTAGATTATCAATGCAACAAGCAGTGTGCAAATGTGAGATGCCACATTTGTAGCTGAAGAGATAAGCTAAATGTTGGTATCTTTGGCTAGCTGAGCGGAGGAAAATTGGAGAAAATATTACACTTTTGCAGAGCCCAAACAAAAATTGGATGGATAGGTCCATCCGTAGAGGTTAAGCTGTTAACAAGATGTAACCAATGATATATAAGTCACCTAGGTAATTTTTTATGCAGGTATGTTCTACAACACAGTCAAAGGTTCAATTCCATCCATTGATGGCCAGTCTCCTTGCACAAGTCAAACTCCTACAAGATACTGCCACACACCATTATCCTCATCAAATAGTCCGGTTCCTTCATTGCCCACTAATTGTATGGGATGCCATCCATTGTCCCCAAAATCACATTGCAATCCCCTACCTGCACTCTGTTCTCTGCAAAGTTAATGTCTATTGCATCACTGCATCACGGGTACCAGTGTCAGCCATAAGTATCTCCTCTTTTTTATCACAGCCAAGCAAACCATTCCATTTCAGCTCAATGATTGCCTTCAACACACAGAGACCAGAATCAAGAACAATATACCTTCCCATCCCAAAATAAGAAGTGAGCATCCACAACAGAAGGCTCAAATGGCCAACAAAGCAATGCCAGTGCAACATTACCCTAGAGCATTTTGAGGATAAACATGATTGTGGAAAGACCACAGCAAGTGCTCCTATGGTACTCATTTCCAAAGGGATGTGGTTTGCAAGGGCAAAAACACCCACCCCAGACACATACACTTGTGCCAGATTGAAATACTCTCGTCAAGAGATACAACCCAGCCGGCAAAGAAGACTACCACCATGTGCTCATTCCAATCATGGATCATCACATGCACCTGCCAGAAGCAGTCGTGGTAGCCCAGAGGTGCCTCAGACATGAAGTCAAGCCAGCACATAATTGCTTGGAAATGGTGCTTTGACATGAAGTCCTTCAATTGTATGGACAGGAGTCCTCCATTTGATTTGGGGGGTTTGTGTTATCATATCTCCAGAAGTCATCAACATGTTAGCCAGGGCATGATGCCATGAGTTTGCACATCCTGATGCATCGGAGGAGTTCCCCATATGCCAATGCCTTGCTGGCAGCATTCTGAATCCCAATGCTTTTCCATTGGAGCAGGTCATTTGTCAACCATGCAACAGGAAATAAATAAAGGAATATGACCATGTACTTGTTACCAGCTGGGGTCCATCCATTTGCGAAAGATGGCCTGTTATGATTCCCCCCCTCTGCCATCACATATCAATCAATTCCATTCCACCCCCATGTCTGCCCCTCAACAAGCCCAGCATCTTTTATTGGTGGTGCACCCTGCAGGATATTCTCTGGGGCTGGGTCATTGTCATCATGGACCTTGAACTCCTTGGCATGGATTTGTGCAATGTCCTCCACATTATTTTGTGCAAAGTGGACATCACCATCGAACTCCTGTTTGCCGCAGAGGACTGGTTCCCTCCCCGGTGGAGGCACAGGAGCTGGCATATCTCTAACATTGCCCCAAAATATGCCCAGATCCCCCTCTTGAAGCATGGATGTCTTGTATGCACAGCATGCAGTTCAAGCCCGGGGAAAGTGGGGGAGGTGAAATACACTGCTGGATATGTGCGGCGCCATTGGGTGATGTTGTCATGATGGACAGCCACCAGATCCTCCACCCACTGGTTTGCAGTGATGTTTTGGAACCTCTCCCACACTTCCTTTAATGGGCAGAGAAATTTGATGAGGACGGAGCATGTGGCTCCCTCTCCAAGTTGGGGCTTTGGTGTCCATGCCATCATTGATGGAATATTAATATAAAAATATTATTATTGTCACTACTGTAACTTCTATTAATTTGCCTTGCCAAAATTGCTTTTGTTCACATCAACTATGATCGACAATGGCAAAATGGAACTTGGTCTGGGTCAAATTTGACCCCCTTAACCTCGGTCCCCCTACTACCACTGTAAAATTAATTGATGCCTTAGCTAGCTAAGGGTTAGCTAAGGGTTAGCTAAGGGTTAGCTAAGGGTTAGCTAAGAGTTAGCTAAGGGTTAGGAATTACCTGCTGTAGGAAGCCTTGTAGACATGTACCAATTCCTTTTTTCAGGCTGAAGCAGGGCGCCGGGCAAAAAATCATAAAAACCGTGGACAAATCCCATCCTCCTACTTCCACCCACCAATCTTGCTCTTGCCATGAGCATCAGCCTCCCCCCCCACACCCCTCCCAATGTTCCGCATCTTTCCTAACATCCTGTCATGTCGGAACTACCGTCGGTGCCCATTGCACCATGGGGGAGAAGGCCATAAACCTACCCCCGTCCAACTGGTTTCGATCCTAGGTGGATCACTTCATTACATTTTTATTTTTTTTGGTATTAATTCCTATATGAAAAAAGCCAACGGTTTTCTGAGCGAGAAGTTCTTTGCAATTTGAGTAACTTAATATCTAGCATAATTATTATTACCTTACTATCTATGATATCACAAAAAGGATAATAACTTACCTCTCGTTGGCCTCATACATAGGGATGGGTACATTTAGGTGATCCCCGAGATCACCAAACTATATTAGAACACAACCATGGTGGAGCCATTTGCCGGGTCCAGTGGCACTGATTTTTTGATTCAGACAAACCCTCCTGGTAACACCTCCATGATAGTGTGGTCGATGGCCCTATAAAAGGATTTTATTTTATTTTGTAAATCAGCTGAGAAAAAATATAATTTAATAAACTCATTGATGTTATCTTATTTTTTAATAATACTCTTACTCGATCAGCCCCAAAATGATTGAATCACACTCCCCCTGCACCCCCCACCATTTGCTCATCCTATACTAATTCCCTCCCATTGAGCCCCTTGTTTTGGGTTGGTTCTTGTGTTTTTTTATGTCATTTTTGGGCTATCTTAGGCTGCAACGTATTTTTTTGTTAATTTTTGCCACTCAGTTTGCCACCCCAAACAATGGCAAAATGCCCCCCACACATGATCCGCTGTGGTCTAGTGCCTTCTCTGATGTCCCTCCCACTGCCGGCACCAAGTTTTGGTTGGTTGTTGTGTCCCCATATGGAATGGTGGCCACTTAAGGCCATGGCCCCATCCCCCTCTCTCTTAATTTTTGTCGATTTATTTTGACGACCAAACCAAAGACACAGCATCCCCCCACGCATCCCCCAAGGGTGGCGCATCCTCCCCGACACCCCCTCCATTGCCCAGGCCAACTTTTATTGGATTGTTGTGTGTATTTGCAAAATGGTGGCCACCATTAAGGCCAAGGCACAACCCCTCTCCCCCCTATTTATTGATCCCTTTCTTTTTGGCCCCCCAAATGGGCAAACCAACAACAGCGAACACAAGCCCGATGGCTTACGGCCTGTACATGGCATTGGGGAGTGGTGGCACCATGGTTCAATGGCACCACTGCTCTACCCATGGAGAGATAAGGAAAAGTTGCTGGGAGTAGGGTGGTGGTGGCCTGGGTTGGTTGTTGTGTGTTGTGTTTTTATTGTGTGGTTGTGTTTTGTGTTGTCTCATGCCAATACTTTGCCCCACTCTACCGCAATAACTATGGCTACCCCATGAAGTCCAAGCATGGGTCCCCCATCTACATGCACAGGACATGGGGGACCAGTAATAAAAATGGAGGGGTGCAGTTAGACTTGGCCTTCGTTTTGAGGGGCTAAAATACCCCTTTTTTAGCACTAGTGTCCACTTTGCTTGTAGGATAAATAAATTAGTACTTAAGGTACAGTACGTTTCAACACTAAAAAATATACTAAATGTAACAGTACCATAGAAAAGTGATCCAGGATCAAAACCAGTCATCCGGCATTGCTCGGACTCAACGATCCGCCGCCGCCATCGTGGACGTTCCTCCTCATCTCACCACCAAGGTTACCCCCATCCTTGCCCCTCAATGAAATTCCACTGGAGTCATTGACTTGCAGGATGTTGTCGACAATGATGATTACAGCATCAAAAGGAAGTGGAACAAATTTGGGGAAGGACTCCACTATGAGGAGGTCGAGCTGATATGAGCGATGTTCGCTCATCCCCGCCATCGCAATCCCAACAAAAATGGATTGGTGGGGGAGGAAGGGGTAGGTTGAAGGCTGTTTTCCAGGTGGCACCATATGGCAAGGAGGAATGGATGGATAATGCCCAGCAATTTGTTGAGATCATGAAGAGGAAGTTGAGGATACACAACATGTACAATATTGGTGCAATGACAATGATGACATCTACATCTATGTGGATGGGGCCGGCAGCGGTACTGAGATGATGTCCAAATTGCCGCCACCAGTGGCATTTCTTGCCAATGTCAATTACACCATCATTGGCCTTGGTACCAAGCAGTACAAGCATTACAACAACATGGGATGATTTGTCTATGCATCACTAATGCAGTGCAGTGCCAGGAGGGTCACAGATTTCGGATTAGGCGGTGAAGACGACAATTTCAATGGCGACTTTGAGAATTGGAAGGACGGAGTGTTGTGGCTCTCATTGATATCAAGGTACATCGGCATTGGTGGTGGCAGCATTGGTAGTGGGTTAGGGTTAGGGTGTGCATCGTCAAAAATTATTTCCAGCCTTTGCCTAGACCTGTGAGCGGCACCAGTGGGGTGGATTGTTGGTGGGGTCTGAGGAGATCTAACATCAGCCTCTCCCGGTGATGGGGGGCTTCAGGAAAGGCCATCAAAGTTGGTGGCGGCGGCGGCCATAGGAGGGGAATGTTTTTTGATTCCAATCTACAAGTAATTCCTAACCATTAGCTAACTGTTAGCTAACCCTTAGCTAACCATTAGCTAACCATTAGCTAACCATTAGCTAACCATTAG
>JALLPB010000821.1:0-13456 GCA_036939975.1 Cyclostephanos tholiformis | reverse complement strand
ATTGGGATCTGGTCAACACTAGCGTGAAACAAGTGACGAATTTTGGTATCGGGAGCAGCCCGTGTAAATTCTTCCAACACTTAAAATTGCAAGCATCGTACCAGATGAAACTCCCTCTCAAACACTAAGCCACAAAGCAAGAGAAGCTGACATCCTCCCATGATTAAAGTCACCACTTGTCAGTGTCAATAAAATAGCTGAAGAGAGATACACAATGATATTTCACAATGGTGAAAAGGGAGTCACTATCCACAAACCAGGCAAGTTTCCATTGCCACGACAGGTTCTCCAAGGGTGCAAATCAAAAGGAGCAAAATTTTGGATGATATCAGCAGATGAACCATTGTAAAAGGAATGGGTAAACAATATGTATGACCTACCTTCAATGAGACAAAAAGTTTGATACCTACATGTGGCAGTGGGGTTCCCTGTCAAAGAGACGTGGATCAAAGCCATCAAAGCGGGACACATGGCCCATCTTAACAGCTTAACCTCTATGGATGAACCTATCCATCAAATTTCTCTAGGGCTTTGCAAAAGTGTAATAACTTCTCCAATTTTGGTCCGCTCAGCTAGCCAAAGATACCAAAATCTTGCTGAGTTCTTCAGCTACAATTATAGCATTTCACATTTGCACACTGTTTTTTGCATCAATGACCCAAGTAGGGGGTCCGTTTCAAGTTACAAAAATCACAATTTTAGCTAGGTAAAAAATATCATAATTGCTAGCTAAAAGTTGTGTTTTTTGTTGTGTTTGTTGTGTCATCACCATCGATGACCATGGCGGCCGCCAGGGCAATGCGGTGCATGCACTTGCTCGATGGTGATGTCCAGTGGCTCACATGAAGC
Organism: Cyclostephanos tholiformis; assembly: GCA_036939975.1. Taxonomy (NCBI): domain Eukaryota; phylum Bacillariophyta; class Thalassiosirophyceae; order Thalassiosirales; family Thalassiosiraceae; genus Cyclostephanos; species Cyclostephanos tholiformis. The sequence continues at coordinate 12,607 of JALLPB010000821.1, read as the reverse complement.
CATGGACGTGCTCCATCATAGGATGTATGCCGCATTGCAATGGTGCATCCACATGGCCCTCGAAACAGCCAGCAAACCTTGTGTATTTTTTTATCGACAACTAGTGAGTAGCTAGAAATAAATTTATTGCTAAGCTAGTTTACCGTTTTACATTAAACCAAGCAACAGCGCCCTTGGTCACACCTTTGGACGAGTCACCCATGCATTAGATTGGGCGTATTGCATTAACCCATGCCATAGGAGGGGCTAACAGCTTGCCATTGTGGTGTTGTTTGTGAGTTGTGTTTAGTTTGCCGATTGCAAAAAATGTACTATTCCTACGCAGAAAATCTACGGAGGAATAGTTTTTGGTTCCTGCCAGAAGGCAAATTTAGGTTAGCTGTTAACTCTGCACATAGTCCAATGCAATTTTCCGAAATCAGATGAAACACAAAAAGGACATATGAAATGCCAGAGACAAGGAGTACGGCCAACAAGGGTGAGAGATGAGACGGAATCAAACGTACCGGCCATCCTGAAAGCCAAAGATGTACACATCAAAATCCACAATTTAATGGACATGGTGATGCACAGCAATCAGATGGGATGCTTCCCAGCAACATCAAGCAAAGGAAACTAATACCTGATTGTGTTAGTTGAAGTAGACGGAAATTTTATCGACACAGAACCGATGAAACAGATCAGAAGGAGGGATGATAAAGGCATACCAGGCACTTTGGTTGAGACTTACTGCATCCAGAACAGTCAAACCAAAGACCCACATCCTCAACAACAAAGCATCAGCAGAATTCAAGAGGGAAATCCAAAAGAATCCTCTGAAGGTGCAATCTGGGATCTGGGCATTTAAATTTTATCTGTCAAAGTCCCCCTTTGCAACCAAACACCTCTCCGCGCTGCAACTAGGTGCACAAGATGTAGATTGTGTTTGGAATTGGAATTTTTATTCAATTCTCCCCTCCCCCTTATGCTGTCAGCATTCAAAGAGATGCTCTGGGTGGGTTTGGGGATTTTTAGTTGCTACCTAATTTGATCACGGCCTCGGGGATCAAGATGAAAGTGGAATGAGGCTCCAAGTTTCATTATTGCTCTCGCAAAATTTTAAAACTAGGATTCAAAATTTTTTGGTCTGCCTCTCCCCATCTCTGCTCTTTTGCTCCATGGCTGGTGTCCACATAACAAAGTCCCCCTTTGCAATCAAACACCTCTCCACTGTGCAATTAGGTGCACAAGATGTGGATTGGGTTTGGAATTGGAATTTTTATTCAACTCTCCCCTCCCCCTTATGCCATCAGCAATCAGCAATGAAGAGATGCTTTCTCCATCAATTGTTTCTGATAATGGGAGAAAGCAGGCAGTTGTACCCGTCATGATTTGTCATGTCCAATATTTCTTTGTTTCTTGGCATTGTCATGATGGTTACACTGTCTGGGGTCATTGCTGGAAACTCTCATGTGATGGATTGTATTTGGGGGGTTGTTGACTAAAATCCTTCTCACGCGGATGTCTGGGATGTGATGGAAGGAGCGAAAGTTGAGAATCCTCTTCAAGATGTCGTGCAAGAATTGTTCTACCTGTTTGCATATGTAGCGGACAAAGGCATCGCTTGACCATCTGCCCATAAGGATGATTGTGTAGATGGGGACTTCCCCCAAATACATCTCCATTGCTGCCTGGAGTGTGTTCCTATCTTGTGGGGTTTGAAGCCAAGGGTTTCACTGCCAATTGCTGCACATGCTGCTCTCAGGTGTTGAATTATTGTGTTGCTTATGATGTGTTCTATCCACCTGTGCCTCCAGACTGAACACACTTTTGTGTCCAGAGTTGCACCTTGATATGAATAAATTCTGGACACAAGATGTGCCCATTGAAGAACTGGAAACAAAACTTTGTCACCCCTTCGTCCATGAGTTACCAAACCATGTCCTTCTTGTCATCGTTCTTTTGCATCTCAAATGTAATTGATATGCTATCTGCCAATTCCAAATCGGGGGATTGATAAGGTACTTGGCATCCACCTTTAAAGAAGCTGACATTCTTCAACACCAGTAAATTTTCCCTCTTTTTTTTGCTCAGTGGGACTTTGGAGTATTTGCATGATCTGCAGGCAAAAAGGCCGCTTGAGTTCAGTGACTTGTAGTTTTGCTAATTTGTTGAGGACTGAAAGGGGGAGGGCCTTTTCTTGTTTTTCTTTGGGGTCGTTGTTTCTGAAGGCATGGAATTGCCATGATAGAAAGATGCTAAGTTTGTTGTCTTCATCTTTTGTGAGATTCTGTCGCCCTACCAGCCTGAAGGTCTGTACCACATTAGAGATGGCACCTCTGACTGTGTCCTCAACATGTGTTCCATGTTTTTCATCCAAGAACCATCCACTTCTGACAGCCATGGCAAACACCCCAAGCATGAGGATTTGTGGCAGCCAATGGATGCCAAGATCAAGCTCCATCATCAAGTGTTTCTCCCGTAATTGCTCATTCACTGGTAAGTGTTGCAAAGGCAAAATCAGCCAACAGCTGATCTCTTTGGGAAGGGGAGATATCACAAAGTGCATTAGCATCTGTTGTGGAAAATTATGATGGAGAAAAGAGGTGAGTTTGTCAGAGCTGCAATGCCACTCCCAAGAGAGAGTTGTTGAGCTTCCCAGGGAACCACTGACTGTATCATTTTATGTTTTTGTCCATGAATAATTGAGAGTGGTGGTGAGTGGCATCCGCATGAGCTGAGGCTTGGAGGGGGTCTTCACTAAATTCATCAAAATTGGATTTTTGCATCCACCCTTTGGCCATGGTGCTATCTGCCATCGACAAATCACAGTTGCTGCTGCTGAGTTGTCTGGTGATGATGTCCACCCAGGGGGTGATGATCTCTGCTAGACATTCCAGCAGGTTATTCATTTTTCTGAATTGGAGGTGAGTGGGGATTTGGAAATGCCATGCATGCCCTTCATCGCTATATCCCCCTAAGCTGGCAGGACAAGAATCCAAGTACAAGAATCCAAGTGGTAGATTCTATTGGGGGTGCAGAAGGCAACTGAGTTCTATTTGCTTTCTTTGTTAATATCTTATTCAACAGCATTAAATCTCTTAAGTGAACTTTGTTGATTTTTGTGAAGCAACAATTCAGTGAGCAGCGGTGGAGCAAGCAAAGGCGGCTCAAAAAATGATGGACCCAGGGGATGACAAACCCCATGCTTCCCATTTGTCAAATTGTTAGTTCTAGCTCTTGTAAGTTCATTTGTTCTGACAAGATCATATCCTCTATTGCTGTTGACCAGGCAATTAGTTTGTGATCTGGCAGAAAAATGGTGAGAGTTTGAAAGTTGAACAGCCACCCTAAGATCATTTTTGTTTCTGAAAGACCGCCCTCTGCTGTCAACTTATCCTTTGCAATCATGGGCTCCCAAAGGGATTGGCTTGTTGGGATCGTTGGGTGATGCTGCCACTTTGATGACAAGGGGGATTGCTGCTTCCATGCAAGCAGCATTGTCTGAACCGGGTATGTCAACTGTGAGGCCGGTGGTGTCATCGATGTAGACATCAATCTTGCCCCTTGGGTCCACAGGGATGTCGATGATGAGTCGGCGTGCCTGACCAAAGGGTAAGTCATCAGGTGGGAGATTCCATGGAGGAATCTGTGGTTGGACGGTTGCATTTAAGGTGAGTGGGTCCCATTCTTTGCTCACAATTAGTTCATTTGCCAAGTCACAAATCATCTCCAATTTTATGCTCCACTTGTAAGGGCATGGTGCTCCTCCAAAAGTGTTGTGGAGGGAGATGAAGGCTTTGCCTTCTCCAGGGATTTGAGTGCAGGTCTGAAGGGCTGTCTCAGTGTTGAGGTGGCCTCATCAATATGCAGACTTGTAATCAATTTGGTAGCAAGGATGCGATAGTTCGGGTAGTGGCTCTGAGCCACAACTGCCCAATTGATGATTCTTTGAATGCAAAAGCCAAAACAGCAAGCCTGGAGGAGATCCGTGTTGACCATGCAGCTAACGGAAGTACCAGAGCTCCATTTCCAGCTCTGATTGTGGGTGAGTCTGTCTTTGGGAACAATTTTTTTGCACTTATCTATTGTATTCTGCGCCATTATGTTCATTTGAGCCATTATGAGACCTGGGATCATTCTGATGCAAGGGAGAGGGATGGGGATACTGTACTCATACTTGACATCCTTGCTGATCAGATTCCACAGGAGATCTGGCTTTGTGGAAGCACCTTTGTGGTTGCCAAAGGTAAGCGCATCCTCCAAATTGTTCTGACAATCTTTTTTCACATAGCTCCTCTAATAGCTATCTGCTTCCATGGGTGAAGATTGCTTCCATTTGTGGCCATAGTGGATGGAGGCCAAAGTTTTTTGTAGCTTGTTTGGATGTCGGAATGTAGCTAAGAGGTGAGCTTTTGTTTGCATCCAACGCTTTTTGCAGGTTGATTTTGTATTTTGACAGGACACCCAGATTGTGGGCTGCTGCATTGTTGGACAGCTTGAAGATGAATTTGGGTTCAGCGGGGGTGGGGCAGGGAATGTCCATTACATTCCTATTGTTGATATCAGGTTGTCAGGCCAGTTGGCATCTACCGGTGCATTCTCATTGGCTTGTTTGTTGACAAATGGAAGGGAGCCAGTGAGCCAATCATCAAGCCGCTTGGCGGGGTGCATTGACTTGTTGTTGTCAATGCACTCAATTTGCTTTTCAACATGCTCAGTTTGCTTTTCAGGTTAGTGTGCTCAGTTTGCCCGTCAGCTAGCTCAGTTTCATTTGCAAAGTGCCCGTCAGCAAGCTCAGGCGGCAATTTGGTGTTTGCCTCCTCTCTCTCAGGCTCATGTGAAAGAGAAAGAGGTAAGTGAATATACTCACTGATCAAAGTGTTCACCTGATTTGTTGTTTCTACTAAAGTTGCCTCCCTTTGGGCTTTTTGTGGTGTTGCCTCACACATTGTACTGGAGGACATTGATTGCAACTAGGGTGAAATGCCTGTTGGTTCATGCAGCACTCTATTTGGGGCCGGCGGGAGGTTGAGGATACATGATGGATACAATGGAGTTGTGCAGGAGCATGAAGGCTTGAATTCCAGTGTGAATGGGAGAGGAGTCAAAGTGTCGGGTGGCTTCTCTGGTGGTTGGATTCTGCTAGGTCTCGACCTGAGGAGTCAATCCTTCTTCACGTTTGCTCATCTCTCTTCTTGTTTTTGATGGGGGGGATTCTCTGCATTTCTTCATAAAGGTAAGGAAGTCTTCTTTCTGCTTGGGCGTGACTTTGCTCCCTGGAATGTGGCTGATGGCTTGGGGGCAGGAATCAAAGCAGTCTCCCTTGATGTGCCAGTGTGCGCACATTTTGAGGTCATTGTCAAAGTCAGGGCAGTATTTGCGGCACTGGGAATGGAAGTTTTTGTCCCAAGATTCGCCACTCACCAGCTTGAATTCATCCAGCTGTTCTATGTTTTTCACCGCATTGCCGGCCTCCTGATTCTTCTTTCTGCATTTTCATCCTCTGCTGTTTTTTGTCTTGTCATCATCTGTTGAGCCGAGAGTGCTTGAGCTGCCCTCGACCTTTTTGAAAGTCCCAGGGAGGTTGAGGTTGAACTGTCCATTGAGGACATCATCGATGATCCCATCAAAAAGGAGCACTCTGTCATCTACTTGGGAGCGGGAGACTGATGCAAGTTCACACATGTTAAGCCAATGCAATTTGGCAATGAAGTAGTCATTGAGAGCAATGTTGTTACAGAAGAAGGCCTTCTTATTGCACCCAACAACTATCAAAAGTTGGCGTAGGCTTGTTGTGCAAATGCTCTCTTCTCCAAAAAAGATCTTGCAAGCTGTGAAAAATATCTGGAGTTGAGTGCCATTGCCATTGAAGTTGCTTGGTATGTGAACTGATTGTTTCAGTGATGCTTTGATTTCATTGGTCACCTTTTTCTAACCCTGCGTTTGAATCAGCTGGCAGATGAGGTAATCATATTGTTGCAAGTTGAAAAGGGGTTCAGTTTCATAAAAGGCAAACACTGTGAAATTGCTTGGTGTGCTTGAGTTGGCATATAGGAGATTGCCAACGTAAAGAGCTTGAACCATGCCCTGAGTGAAGCATATGTCTTGGAATCCAAGCTCCTTAAATAAATGGACGAGCTTGTACTTGGATGAAGTGGGAGAACAAATCAGGGAGGGCGAGTGAATCATCAGACGAGCTCTTGGCTGGTGCATGGCTAATCATTTTGAGGATGGAGGCATTAATTTTTTTAGTTCTGACTTTTTTGCTTCATCTTTTGTGATAGTACGCTCAATCTCTTCATGGCAAAGTCTGTTTGATTTGACTGCTTCTTCTTTTTTGGAAGATATTGTGTGGATTAGTTGGCTGATGATGGACGAGGAGTCGAGAGTCACTGTTGCTCCTGTGGTGGCTCCTGAGATGCATTGAGCATGACATTCTCTGCAGAAAGCTGAAATCTTAGCATCATCTTGGTTTGGCTGGTAACAAGTTTTGTTAATGAGGCCTGTTTTGACTCCATACAGCCAAGCATTGAGATCGTCAGCATGAGTAATTGCCTTGTGAGTTTGTGACTTGTCTCTTTTGTGCTCAACATCGAAGGCTTTTGCAGCTGTGCTAACTATTGGAATCAGTGCAAATGGGCTCATAGTGCTCACTTCTAGGATAGCATTCCTGATGATGGGACAGGGAATGAAAACTGATGAGCCTTTGAAGCCAATCAAGCTGTCTTCTCCTGGAGTTGGGAGGTTGGCAACATCTTTGGCCATATTACAATCTGCTAGTTCATTGAAGGAAGGGATAGCAATGCGATGATCCACAAGAGCGGAATTTAGATTGATTGAGATGTTGGTTCCTTGGTTTCCAAGACCAATCATGCAGACCACTTTGTTTGAAGGCCTTGATCTTGTACTGCCAAAGTTTTTGGGGCTGTGGAGGATCAAGATGTTTTTGTTAGTGTCGGCAGCAAGAATGATGGTGTCAATTTCCTCGATGAGCTGTTTTAATTTTTTTCTTCTGAGAGGCCTGTGCTTAGGATGTCACTGAGAGACTGGAGGTTTCTGTTCCCTTTGTCATTGCTAGGGAGGTTAATGAACAATTTAATTCAATTGGGATGCTTCAACATTTTACTGAGCTTTTTAGTTGGTGTCTAATTTGATAGCAGCCTCGGGGATCAAGATGAAAGTAGAATGCGGCTCCAAGTTTCATTCTTGCTCTTGCAAAATTTTAAAACTAGGATTAAAAATTTTCCAGTCTGTCTCTCCCCCTCGCCACTCTTTTGCTCAGCAGCAGTGTCCACATAAAGATCAAATTAATTTTATTAAAATAAATTTTATTTGTAATTTTCTCGTGTTTATTTATAATTTCTTAAATTAATTTCTTTTTGTCCTAATAAAATTTTTGCTGTCAAATAGATAATGTTCTGAATAAAAGAAAGATCTAATATATAAATTAACATTTATATTCTGGGAGAATATATAAATTTTTGTTCGCATTAATTATTTTTACAACATATTAATTGGTCAAGTTCTATTAAATTTCCATAACACACTCCGATTTCTTAATTAAGAAAAATAATTCCTACAAGAAAGGAAGTAATTTTTTTATTGTCATATTTTCCTTTTCCTCTGTCATATCACCCTCTGACTTGTATTTTAATACTAAAACCTACATATTTAGCCTTCATTTGCCAAATCGACCAACGGCAGACTCAAAAACCAATGGCTTTGTGCCACAAGCACACAGCACTACACACAGTAAAAAAAATACAATGACCATGGTCCCACCTGCCCACTGCCTTCCAGAGGCTTCAATTAAAGAGTTAGGTAAGTTTGCCGTGTATTGTGCAATTGACCTTGATCATCGCAACACAGTGATGTATTTTTTTGTATAACTAACTATTTCTTTATTTTATTTACTATTTCCTTCAGGCAGTGGCACGGTGTGCTAGCTGGTTAAAGGTGAGTTTTTTTAAGGTAATTCTCATGATTTTTCTGTGCTGCTGCACCGAAATTACGTGCACTAACCTGAGCTATCCACCGATATTTTCTTTAGCAACACCACCCCTCTTTTTATCATGTTTTGGCTACGTGTTGGCCGGGAGGGAGGGTTGCCATGGTCACAATGTTTTCGACATAGCTGCACCTTTGTTAGCATACCGTAAGTAGTGTCGTAGTAGTATTGTTTTGAGTAGTAGAGATTAGATAGTAGTAACAATAAAAATACTTATGAAATTTAAAACTATTAAGTGTAGAGCAGTCGCACCAAAAAACAACTGAAAATTGATTTAAACAAGAAACCACGTGGGAATTGATACTATCTCTTCGTAGTTTCGCTATCCTACATATGTAGGAATAGGTGCTAAATCAAGCCGGAGAGCAAATTATTAATTTTTGTTTAGATAAAACAAATTTTATGGGTGTGTTTTTACCCAACATGCAAATAAGATTTATTTTATCAAGATCCCAGATTGCACCTTCAGTGGTAGCTACATAGTATCGTAGTTTTTTAGCAAATTTTTGTCTGCTCACAGAATTAGATAGCTCATTAAACGTGCAAGAACTCATCTTTTGCATGGTTTTTTCCCATTTTTGCAAAGTGCTTTGCATTGATGATGTACGAGGAGCTTATTGTCACACCTTTTTTGTGCAGGTTAAAAATTCTCCATTTGTGAGTTGTGTAGTACGGTAGATTTTTGTGCGCCGAGATTTTTTAGTTAGAACTTATTGTACTATTTTTATGTAGAAATCTTGTACGTACCTACCAAAAGTAGGAGTTTTCCTCCCGCCAAAACAGAGTTAGCTGTTAAGCTGTTGAATCTGGGACCCACCTTCACTGGTATAACAGATCTGCAAGAAAAGGCCAGACTACACACAGTAGCAATTTTATGTACAATGAAAGTAAGCCTCCCTGCGACACAGGAAAAGGTCCTCACTTTTTCTCTAGGAGGATCACCTGTCTAGACTCTACAGAACTTAGCCTCATCAAGTGGTGGGCACAAAAAGCAATCCCATCGACCTCACCGTGCCTTATATTTGGCTACTGGCGAATTTTTTTTTCAAAATTTTCCTTTTCTCTAATTTTTTTGGTACTGTAGGGATAGGAATAGTGCACAAAATGAAAAAAGCTTTGCACGTTCATGCACACAAACTTTCCTGGTAAAGTGATACACAGCCTTAAAGTGCAAAGCAAAGAAAGCTCTTGTAAGCTGCTTATTACTTTCACTCTGTGCCTCAATAGATGAGGCATACTGCAATGCTCTGCCATGCTTTTTCCTTGCCTGAGAATGTCCAGTCTTCTCCATTGGAGTCAGGATATGCTTGTTTGGAATGACATTGTGTGAGTCACAAAGCACTAGATTTTCAATCCGAGCATCATCATGCAGACATGGGATAACTAGACATGAGATAACTGGGGAGTTGTGCCCAAGTGACCACATGTGGGACAAGATCAGCTGAGCAGAGTAAGGGTGTCAAGTTGGCCATGATGGTGATATTTTTTTGATTTTGGCATTTATTTTTTATCATCATTCTTGGCTGGTGGGCGGGGAAAATGAGGTAGGATTTAAAAAAGTTGATGCTTCTTAGAGCTTATGCTGTCTTTCTAGGATTAGCGAAATTTAAATTTATGGCAATAGACAGATTATTTGATAAACTGTTGGTATGGTTTTGGACAAAGTAATGACTTTTGGCTGATTCAACTTATCTTCATGTTGATAGGTGATTTTTGGCATGCAGGAAACTTCAATTGAATGACACGGAGTTCCAGATGGAGAATAACATAACAGCTACTTTTAGGGAAAGGATGGATGGCGGAATGTTTTGATTCGGACTCAGTATGCCCAATGCCAATTTCATCGGAGTTTAATTTTAGTTACAAGGTTATTAAGGGATTTCAACGAGTCTCAACTTTCAGTCATGGCTCTGTTGGGTACAGCTGGAGTACGCGACCGTTCCTCCTTGGATCCCTTGGGTTGCTCGTTCCCGCCACCCTTGCCTCTCTTCTTCTTCCTCCTGGGTATCCTTTTACTCCCAGGCTCTACGCAGCCACCGCCTACTTCTGCTGATTCGACGTCCGGCTTGATATCCCCTTGGTTGACATTGGCACCTTCGCCTAAAATAATACCATCTCTGCTACTAACGCTATCGGCGGTTGGCTTCCTGTTGCTGTTTCCCTTATTTGTGGTATCGGTGATGACAGACGATCCCGGCTCCAATCCGAGGATTTTCTCGAACTGCGACGCCGCCTGCTTGACACTCTCGGTCTTTCCCGAAATTATATATTTCGTAGCCGATCTTAGTCCTCCTGTGACAAAATAACAAAGAAATGAGGGGGTGGTCAGAACGTATGATTGACAGAGCACATGAGGGGTAGATATACACATTATCTCTTCCGCACCATCAAACGGCGACTCTTTCAGACCCTCCTCTTCGTCATTGTCCGAGGTTTCATTGTCGTCCATCACATCCTCGTCCTTCTCGTTCACCAGGTTGCTAATATTGGCGTTGCTACCGCCACTACCAACAAGGCGAAGCTTCTTCCTCCGTATGATGGTGTTCGTCTTGCGTTGGACCTTGCGTATCTTGCCTAAATTCAAGATTTTCGAAGTTGGTGTCCACACCTTGACGATCACGGCTTCAGCGGTGGTGGCGGGTGTTTCTTTCTTCGTCGTGGTGGCGGATGACGGAGGTTTGCCAGTGGAGGGGGTGGCGGATACGATTGTCTTCGTCGTCGCTGTCACCGCGGACTTCAACGTCGCCGCCTTTGTCGTCGTCGGTGTTGCCTTCGTCGTCGCGCCCTCTTTCCGACCGCCGCTTCCACCATCCAGGGAGGAATTGCGCTCCACGATGATCCCCGTCGGCGCCCAAGTTTCGCCAGTCACGATGCCGAAGATCTTCACGAGACAACGTTCGACGTTGTCGATCCCCCCCTCGAGCTGCACGACGTTCGGTGGCAATGCACCTGACCCTTGCGACTGCTGCTGCATTGACGACGACGACGACAACGACGACGACGACGATGACGTTGCCGAGCCCCTAGCGTTGGGACCCATCGCCGCCGCGCTTGCGGCGACCCCGCCTGGGACATCGCCGCCAAACAGCATGGACGAGCCAACATCGGTTCGGCGTTGCGCCTGCTGTTGCAACAGGAGTTGACGCTGCCGCTGCTGCCGCTGACGTTGTTCCCAGACATTCCCGGTCTTGTCCCCCCCGGAACCTCCCTCGCCATCGGCGTCCGATCCCACCCCCCCCGATCCGCCGCCGTCGACGCCGTTGACGACGTCGTTCATGAATTCGTTCGGCGGGATCATGATCCTCGTTTGGTACGTAGCGCTAAGCGCCGCGATGACGATCCCACCCCTCCCGATGAGGAGGTTGTGCCTCGATACGTGCAGGGGCACGTCCAGGACGATGTGCGGATCGTGCTCGTTCTCGACGAGGATCAGTATCTGCCGTGCCGCCGCGAAGGCACCCACCGGATCGCCGCGTATTATCACGGGCGTCCACTCGTCGTTGCCCCCGACATCCTCGACGTCGTCGCCGTCGTACTCGCCGTCGTCCTCGCCGTAGTCGCCGCCGCCGCCTTCGTCCTCGTCGTCGTCGTCGTCTCCGTCGGCGACATCCACGCCCCGAGGACCGTCCTTCTTCCTCCGGCGGTCGTCGGCGTATTGGTGTCCCACCACCCCGATACCGGGAGGGGGGGACGATCCCCCCGCGCCAAGTACGCTCACTCGCACCGGACCGACGTGTCCGCCGCTCCTCCTCGTCGCCTCGCGCTGCACGCTGAGGACTGTCCGTCCGCCCCTACCGATGACCGCGCCGACTGTACGGGGCGGGACGTACATGGTCAGACGTACCTGCTGGGTGGGATGATTCACGGCCATTTGGCGCATACGAGCGAGGGATTGGGATTCCGCCGCGAGGGGGGGGGGGGGGGGGGGGGGGCCCCCGGGGTGGGGGGGGGGGGGGGGGGGGGGGGGGGGGGGGGGGGGGGGGGGGGGGGGGCGCACGGGGACGACGCCGTCGACGCCGTTGGGGCCGGTCGTCGACGACGACGACGGAGGCGGATTGACGCCGCGGACGACGCTTCCGCCCTGGGGATGGGACCGGGGGTCGACGTTGCCGGCGCCGTGGCGTGTGTTCGTTCCGCTGGGGTGGTACCGTCCGGGCATCGCTGCGTTGGTCGGGAGGGGCCAAAGGTGACGCGGGGCGAGGCAAAATCTCTTTTGGGCTAGCTACTACCTACTACGGCGAACATAATAATTGACGCGTTAGTAAAATAACACTTTCAATTCACGAATTTGAGTTCCTACGTGAAATCTATGATATGTGGAAAGTGAGTTTCGCCTAATTTTTGAGTACTATGAAGAACGAGGTTTGAAAGTGGTGCGAAATTGCCGCGTTAATTGTTATATTTGCCGTAGTAAGTACGATAGTAGTAAAAAAAATAGGATCATCTCAAACCCCCCGTCCCCCGCCCCCCCCCCAAATATTCGAGTGGGTTTAAGTACTTTTTTTTCGAGGGGTCACCGGGGGGTAGGCGGGGGATTTGAGTGTGCTTAGAAAGCCTTTTTTTGCGGTGTGAGGCTGGGATTTTATTCCGATAGACGAATAGAGCAATAGAGATCGG
>JALLPB010000820.1:0-12712 GCA_036939975.1 Cyclostephanos tholiformis | reverse complement strand
GTGCTAGTATATTAGACTTATCTGGCTATTTTAAAGTACTGTTAAGTACTCTCCCCACATACCTTGGCCGGGTTGTGTATGGAGCTCCTATCTATCCATCTATGAAGAGATGTAGTAAGTGGCAAGGCCAGAGGCCAACCATCCATTCGCCCAGGTATCTCTCTCAAGATTATAAGTAGATAATCTTTACCATTACTCTAAGCTCACTATTATCACTCTTCACTAGTTTATTGTTGCTTTACTCTCACCTACCCAAGGTAACACAGTGTCCACTGCTGCCATGTGTTGCATCTTGGCCCCATAATTGGGTTTGGCATGGGGCTATGGTGGGTCCTGTGGTGTGGTTTGGACAGGGTGGTGAAAATGGGTCAGTGCCTTGCAGAGATATCCAGGCATTGAGAGATGAACTTTCCATCCCTGTTAGTCCCATTTAATGGTGAGTCCGCAATGGCATTCTCCTTACCAATCACAAGAATATTTTTAATATTGTCAGATTGTGTCTAACAGGTGTTGCATGTTCTCCTTGCCAACATAATTTACCCCAAAGTTGTCGACAACGAGGGAGAAGCTGATGGGATGTGTGTCATGTTTCCACAGACCGGGGTTGTTTGGCTATCTTTGAGCAGTTGCTGAGCAATGATACCTGCCTGTAGAAGGCCGTACATCCCCTTCTGGATTTTGCAGTAGATGTAGCCATTGGGGGTGCCTTTGCTGCAAAGGTTGTAGTGCTTGACAACATCATCTGGCATGTTGGCAATGTGAAGGCACATGTATTCGTATCTGGTCTTGGGGTGTTGAGATAAAAATCCATGATGTCCATCATCATTAATTTTGTGCCATCAGTAGAGATTATGCTGTTGATTAGAAGTTTGACAGTGAGTAGGTCATCAGTGGGTTTGCCGACTTGTGCCAGCATCACCGGGATAATGTACCCTGTTACTTCTCGTGACCAATTGTGTTTGATTTGGTTCATCAATTTTTCAGGTTAAATGAGGCATGTGATGAGGCCATAGGTCATGTCCTTGATTCGGTCGATGGGGACCTGGACCTTCTGGATGAATATGATTGTGTTGGTGCTGGTGTTGCATCCGGGCATGCCTTGAAGTCAGCTGATCTTTTTTCCATACGAATGGGAAAAAGTTGCTTCAGTTATAGGATTGGCTATGAGTTGCTTGTATTTGAGGAGCTTGCCTCCTTACCCAATAACCGAGTTGGCTATTTCACAGAACCACATAATTGGGAGACGGCTTGACATTTGTTGCAGCGTCACTGTGAAGTTTGGTTTGTAAATGTCAATGCATGCAAACATTGCTTCTTGCATGATGCTTTGGGTAGCTGAGCATGTTGTCCATTGCTGGGGGGGATTGTCATTGTACTGTCCTGCAAGATGTAGTTCGGCTGGGCTGCAGAAGACTTTGCATCAATCTGCAGAATCTGCAGTGGTCGTGATTGGGAACATGTTGCGGGGGCCTGCTCAACTGGCTGTGGCGTGGTTGGGTACGCAACAATCTGCACTACACAACAATCAGCCTGGGGGGATTTCGTCACCCTTAGAATTGGGATGGTCACTCTTGGAAGTGGAGTAGTGATCCAGGTTGTTGGATTTGCCCTAAGTCTGTTCCACTGTTCTTTTGCCACTGCTGTGGCTGTTTTGCTGCAGAAATTTTTGTGAATAAGTTGTTCACCTTAGTCAGTGCCTCTGCAATCTTGTTGCCTGCCAGTATGTTTCCCTTGAGGGCCGTTGCCAGTTGTTGGGCTGCTGCAACCACGTGGGATTTAGGTGAGATTGTTGGGTTGGTGATGTACCAATGTTTGAATGTCGCTGATCCTCATTGCCTTTGTCTGGGTGACACATGTTCATAGGGATAGTAGTTTGTGTTTTCCCATCATGCATTGTGGGCGATTGTGTTGCAAATGTGGTGGGGTATTAGGGGAACTGACGTCTGTAGTTAGGCTTCTTGTTTCCCCTTCTTGAAAACTATTTGCTATTAGTATTTCCTGTGTCTACTAAGTGACTTTAAGGGGTCTTGTTGTTTTTGTGGTATGCTATCCCTGCCATAACTGCATTGCCATTTTGGTAGGTCTAACACCAGATATTTATTTCCATGCAGTGCAAAAATTAGTAAGGAGGACAGGGATAATCGTGTTCACGAGTAATTTTATGGCAATTGTGTAAAGAATATTAAGGGAGTTGTGAGTAGTTTGTAGACAGTGATCAGGCATTCAAGTCGCTCTATAGGCACGTTGATGGAGAGGATGGTGGCAAGCATAGATTGGGGGCAATCTGTTCTGGTGGACATTTGATATTGTATATTGCAGGCATTGACTTCACAGTGGAGACCATTGCCTACTACAACAAGGGTAAGTTGTACGCTAGAAAATCAATATGGGACATGGGGTTGGAGGTGCATAAGTCATTGATGAAGGCGTTATCATTGATGCCATGACTGGCACATATTGTTACAGTCGACAAAACTGGGATGGTCTCTAGTTTTGCAAGTGGAAAGATGGAGAAGAGCCTCTATGAGGCTATCTCTAATGGTATGTATGCAATGTAGCTATCTGAGAAGATGGTGTGCTTGAATTGGAGCCAGAAGACAATGTTGGATCATTGAATATGCAGGCTACTGGAGATATTGCATTCAATAATGACAATAGTTCTGCTGGGTGCATCATCTGGAAATCCATGTATTGTTATGGGATTGAATGGCACTGTGTTGGATCAATTTTTGGCGGAATTGTGTTAGAGTCAGTAATGACACACTGCTAGACAACAGTCCTTATAATCTTTCATTGTGAAGCATTTTGTCACATAATACATCCCTATCATGGTTCATACCAGATGAATTTTAGTTATGTGATCAAGATTTTGACATAGCCAAGCAATCAAATTAGGTATTTCCTTATTAACACTGTCAAAGTCCATATCGTCCCCCAATTGACCAGTCCAATCACTGATGGAAACTCCACCATTCCAAACGCCACCATAACCATCAATCTTGAGCAGCCAGTGCAAGGCACAGCAAGGCAGCCAAACATTGTCTGCCTTCAACACACCCCAAACATGAACACCAGCCTTTAAAATCCTCAATCCCCCTTTTAAGAATATCAAATGATCACTCGATGTCCCTACGCATAGACTCCAACCATTTAGACCATCTTATCTTGTCCTGCTCTCTTGTCATCATGAACGGCAGCACTGTGCAAGACCAATCCAGGTACCCATTGTCGCAAATGATGTAAACACCTGTGTAAATTGTGTGGACAATTACTTGGGAAACTGAATCCATTGAATCCAAGTTGAATATGTTATTGCAGAACATGCAACTCTCTCAAAAAATTTCAGCTAATTTTTGGCCGGTATAAGCCTACATATGTGAAAAACCAAAAAAAATCCAGAAATGCTGTAAGGCTCAGCCTTAGAGGGCAAGTGCTGAAACCTTTCCCCCCAGAACGCCCCAGATCAGTGTGACAAAGCTCAGGCACCAACAACTTTTGGTTTTTTAGTCTTAAATTTTTCCCGCCACCCCCTCTCTTTACATGTGTAAAGCTACATATTGTAGATTTAGTAGTTTAAATGAGCTAATAAAATAACAGAGGAATGGTATGAATTTCTACTTCTGTCAGGTGAGCAACACGCCACAACACCCTTCCACAATCATGGAGAGGGCTGGGGGATTATGGTACCAGTCCCTTTGAAGAAGGCTACAGTGGCATTTCTGGGGCAAAAATGGATTTTTGCCCCAGTAAAATGTGCTAAGAATCCCCCCAAAATGCCCCAGCAGCCTTGGGGCAAATCACCCTCCCTATCATGGCAAATGTCATATGCTAAGATTGTACTAGAATGCCCCTGGAGGACTGAGTTTAAGCCCACTCATAAGACTGATAAAGATAAAATGGCACATCGACTATTTTGATGGGAGCAAAAATCCAACTGGATAGACCACAATTGAGGATCAGCAATTCATTAAAAACTTTGCATCAAATGAGTTTATGCAAAAATAGACAATTCTGTTAAATTGCCTGACTTCTTCAGTGTCAGAATGATACTTGACACTTAACATGTCGATCCAATTATGAGTGTCGAATTGGTAGGGGAATATTCACCCCTCACCAACTTATTTCATCTGTCAAAACATTACTGCCAAAAGACAAATGTACCCATTTAACTTTATCAGTCTTATTTGTCAAGGGATTTCTGTCCGTTGTTCTGATTTTTGAGATAATCGATATTTCTCATTGCCAATAATCTTCAGTCTTATTTATTTGAGAAAATTAAGTTCTTGATATTCAATTTTTAAAAGCAATAAAGAAAGGCTTCAATTAAAATTTTACACATCATTTTGAACCCTTTAAACATACCACTTGTGCTGTTGACATAAAGTACCACACACAATCCCACACCCAGGAAAATACCACAATAGAAAAGTACTTAGAAAAGCTACAATACTCTAGGATTTGAGAAAAATCTATCATATGATAGAAAAAAATTATCAGAATAGACCTTCCTCCTCACTCTAATTGATCTCACCCATGCCCATGTGCAAAAACAAAACACACAATTAAAATCTTTCATTACGCATATGCTTGTCTGTAATGATGGCATCTAAAATTGCCTTCACAGAATAGCTCTTCCCATATTCTTCGTAAACTTGATCGAGTCCCAAAATGACCAAGTATCCCTTTGTTTGCAGGGAGGTAACTGCATCCCAAAATTCTTGCACAGTGAGTAGGCATACTGATTTGCAACCCTTTCTGACCGGGTGTAATCCCTTGCTGGCTTCCCTCCATTCAGACCAACTTCAAACTCTCTCCACAAAACATACAAATCCCCTGGCCACTTCAATAATCATTGAAGCACCCATATTGTTGGCCCCTCATTTTGCTGCTCATCATTGTCCACCTTGTCCAAAACTCTGTGGTATGCAGCCGGCACCAAAGAGATCTGCTTGAGGTTTGTATAGACCTGTCTAACATGACAACAAGACTCAATAAAATTTGAGGAGATCTCCATTCAAAGATCTCACACTTGTTGCTGCATAAGAAACAGTTGGGAAACCATGGCATCTGATGACTCACTGCCATAGGCCTTTTCCCCAAACTGAAGATACAACATGACGGGTAGGGAGTGCTGATTCTAAATCCAAAAAAGAGTCTCAAAAATAAACGTGGTTCAAAAGAAGTAGAGTTTTGCCTAAATGAGAATTATGAGCATTAGAAATGATCTACCCTTTAGACAATCTAGGATGAGATCTCTGATGAGAAATCTATCTTTTTACCAGGTAAAGGGTGCATTTGCAGGCACAAACATATTTAGGTACTACATGCATACTATTACCTTTATGTAGAATCTGTCTGATACCCCCCAACCCACATACCATTGAAAAGCTGAGAACCTTGCCTGAAATTCATTATATGGACAATGACAATGATGGTCAAGAAGTATAGAGTACAATAGAGACTGCAAAAAAGTACTTACTTTTAAGTACATACCTACTTAATTTAAGTCTGTACCATATGTTTTTGTATGTACTCTATTCTACTCAGTTGTATATCACTTAAGTATATCTTGAAAGTGGGTTTCAGACTCCTATCTGAGTGTCCTTTGAAGCATGAAGGTGGGACTTGGAACTATACTGTGCATGTTTCACCTCCAAACCTAATTTTGGCCTAGCCCAATTTTTCATTGATGTGGTGTAACGTACAATCCCTCCTAAAATTCTACCAAAAGTTTATTGGCAGGATTAGTTGGACAATGGTGCATGATTGCCCAAAGTTTGTTGAGTGATAGCCTGGGGTGGCAAATCTCCATTCTGATATTCAGGACTTGTGAAATTTTCTTGTTGCCGGAAATGGAAGTGATGCATGATGACTCCAATTTGTATCATCAATTTGTATGACAAAACTCAGACAAGATTATTGGCTTCTTCACACCCTTGCTTGCTGGATCAATAGGTGTCTTCTGTATTAAAACAAAGCACTAGTTGCAGTAGTAGGCTCTCACAAGATCTTCAGTAACGCTTTTGTATGTCTTCTTGGCCATTTGCTTTGTCTTTTTGCCCATCATTTGCCCAGCTTTCCAATGTGCCTCTGTGATGATATTGAAGAGGTTGAGCATATGCAACACAATTAATCCGGACTTCCTATGAAAGAGAATTTTAACTGGAGTACCATAGATTCTCTGTGTCATCAATGCTGCACTTGGCATCCCTGAGAATGGCCGCGGCACTGTTGGCAAGGAGGGGATCATACTTTGGAAATGATGCCATGGTGCGAATCACTATTAAAGGGGGAGGAATAAGCAAGCAGGGGAAGAGGAGACATTGCCTATGGGGCCCATTGTCAAGCGGTCTATTTTAGATTTTCTCCATCCAGACACATGTCAAGTTTCTCTAATGAGTTACTGTTCAGAGGATTGCACACGTGTTATTGAAAATCAAAGGAAGCAAAGATCCACATAGAGGCATTATATATAATCCCTTTATACATAATTTGAGTTTATATATAATTGGCATTGTAAATTATGTATAAAGGGATTATGTATAATAAGCTATTATACAAAATTGGCATCTTATTAGGACCAATTATACATACTTTTCATTTTGAAAAAAAAACAAGTGATGCCAATTATGTAGAATGGTCTTGTACACAATTCTTATGATGCCAATTATATCGTCAGAAATTTTGTATAATTGGCATCACAGATCACCTTGGTTTGTTGGTTGTCCATGGATTTTGGTAACCGTTTCTTCTCAAACTTCCTCTTGGATTTCTGCGCACAATCCCATAACTGTAATCCTTAACTATTGATATGTAATAAGTAATTACTGCTAAACAGTGACAACCAGATGGCTGTAATAAATAGGTGATTACTTATTCATGAGTCTAATCTGATTGTTGTTGCTTTGTAAACCTTTTAGGAGAGAATTTAAATTTTCTTTTCCACAAAATTTTGCTGTGCTAGCTCTTCATAGGCTAGCTAGTCTAACACTTAAAGATAACGTTGTAAATTGCAGCAATCTCACCTTTGACCAACTGTACTCACATGCACGGGTGCACCAGGATGATAAAGTGGACTATCAGGATCAATTGAGACAATCACAGCTGAACATGAATATGGACTTCAACGCAAAGCAAACCCTCCAGGATTTATATCCAACACATCTATCAAGCAATGTGCCTTTCCTCTCGAACTAGTGTGTGTCTTTGCAGGCTCATGGAAGATAACTGCCAACATGAGAGACCAAGTGAGGTACCTGGAACAATGTCAACTTGCACATGAAAATTTTTATCAATTGAACATCCTAGGAGATGGTCATGCATTTGATAAGGTGGACTGGGAGATGGTGCCATGACACATCATAATGTACTTAGATTATTTCAGCAGTGGGCATGTAAGCAGGTGATGGGGATTGCCTGCACTATGGAATGGGATAAGACAAAATGCAATAAATGCCCAAGTTGTGGGTAGGCACAGGACATGTGTATGCATGTGCTGCACTGTGACCATGCCTGACAAGTCAAAACCCTCCAACACAATATAGACCAGCTGGAGCAATTGAGGCAGAGTGAAGTGGGTACCCACCCAGACTTGGTAGACTGCATTGCTGAATATGCATATGGATGGGGTGGACGCACTATGGTTGAGATCTGTTATGGCCTGGAGACAACTTTCAGATGATGGCACACACACGGGCATGGGAACATGATGCTATTGGTTGGCAGCGATTCATGGAGAGCATGATTTGTAAGAGCATGCAGAAGATTCAAAGAATCTACCACTTCAGCCAAGGAATAAGGCTATCTCCTGAGAGATGGGCCCAGGGGCTAATTCTAAAATTGCTTGAAGGCAATAGATCTATAGGAACATACAGATTCATGACATGGTGACGGGAATGCAGGCCATTCTTTGGAAAGAAGAAATTCAGCAGGAGATATAACACCAAATGGAACTCGAGAAAGCAGGGCTCCTGGAGGAGGATCATTGGATGATGGAGGTTAACTTGGAGGACATGGATTACTTCCATGACTGGGGAACAAGAAGAATATTGGCTTGCTGCCATTAAAGTGGCATGGTTAGCTTCTAAGCTCACAAGGCAATGGGCCGATTGGGCGCAATGGGGACTACTGCAGATGGGAATTAATTTTACTCGCTCCACAAACCCCTGTGAACACAGAGTTGGATGGCTTTCAGTGACTCATCTTACCAAGGAAATAGTTCTTGAAGGAAAGAAGCCTGCTCTAGTTGTTCTGACTGCAGCACTGTTTGGTTAACAAGCCCTTGGCATTTGAAGACTTCAGTATGTAAAAAAAGGTCTAGATAGTGATTTACTTATCTAATTTCTTAAGTTGTAATGTAATGTAACAGCTTAACAGAGCTATGACGGTTCAGGCGGGAACAAAAAACTCCAACCCCATAGCTTATTCATGTAGTAGTCAGTACATAAAACCACAAACACAACCATAACCACAACCATTCTCACCATGGCAAGCTTTTGCCCCCTCCAGCGACGTGGATATTGTATTTACAGCCTATCTAGTGCAAATGCAATGTAGACACAGGGTTGGGTGAGGGTGTGGTCTAAGCAATTTAATTAAATTTCATAACTGAAAGAGTAATTAATTGATATTTAAATACATTAATTTACAATGTACTAAAATGTAAGTAACTCAATGGCAATTATGACAACTATGCCACCAAGGATAGGGTACAAAGCACGTCAATCAATGTAGTGTATTAATGGCTTCATGTGAAGCCCATAACCGCTGCCACCAGACAAGTGCTCATGCCATATTGCCCTGGCAGATGCCATGGTCATTGTTGTCAGTGCAACATAAAAACACAATACACAACTAGGTTTTAGCTAGCATTTATCCTATCATTTTTGCTAGTTATTCACATGGATTTCATAACACAAAACAGACTCTCTACTCAGCTCATTGATGTGATGAGCTTTATGGAAAAGTAGATTGAGAGCGTGGTAGCTGACAAGCTCAGGTAATTTTTAATGTATTCAGATTTTTGATTTTTGAGTGGACAAAAATTGGCAAAGATATTAATTTTTATGAAGCTCAAAAAAGTGTGTGTTGACTCGCTCACCGGTTGTGAGAGTCTTTGCCATGATGGGGTATCAATCCACAAGCTAGTGCTCTCCCACTACCTAGAGGGTGCTCTTGTTACTAAGATTTAAGTTCTAGTTTCCTATATCACCCACAGGGACCACTCCCATTGTTAGCAATCTTCCTCTTTGGCATTAGATGCATCAGCAGGCCATGAAGTGCATGTCGCCCGAGCTGCTCCCAAATCCATTGATTGCTCCCAACAAAAATGATGGTTGCTGGATCTTGCTTCCTAATTCCATCCACACACCTTGTGAAGATGGGTTTATTGACAATGTAATTTGCTATAGGTTGCCATCAAGCAGCTATTTAGTGGGCAATAATTTTGAGCCCTATGTTCTTAAGAACTTGTGCCAAGTTTGGGTATGCCCAAGTACCATCCAGAAGCTTCATTAGCCTCTTGATGTGAAACCCTTCCAGAAGCTTCAAATTTGATGGGGACAAATTCCATGTCTCACTTCCAAACAGTAGTATTGATTGCACGGTTGTTTTTTGTAGAGTATGCTGCATGTAGGGGGAGATGCATTTTCTGCCCTTATTGTGCATGAGAGCCTTGACCAGATGATGGTCATCATAGGCTAACAATCATCCCAGGTACTTAAAGACCTCCACCCTTTCTAAACTCTCACCATATGTTTGGTTTAAGGGATAGTTGCACATGTTCGGCCGCCGCATGATGTACTCTCCTTGCTGTACCATCCCAGCAGAGGGTCTCATAGTGATGGCCATTCATAGCCATGTACGTGATTTGCAGTCCACATTGGTCACACTGTGGCATGGGAAGGGACCCTTCCGTTAGGCAGAAGACCAGATCCTGGGTCCTGGGGTGACATCAAAGGAAGTGAGATCAGAGAGTAGCTTCAGAGCATGCGGATCCCATGCACACCGGTACTGGGCAAAAATAGGTACTGGTGACATCTGCAATAGCTCGGTAAACCCATGGTTCATGCTCAATGGTCAGTTCTCAATTGAGAATGAATGACCAATATGTGTCATGTTGGGTTTTCAGATGGCTTCGGAGGGATCCTGCCACCAGGCTTGCAGAACAGATGTTGCACTCCACCCGATGACATTTTGTGGTGGGGTTGACTGGTCCTAACTGCTGCACATGGCTTGCCTCTTCCATGTGGGCTACTTGTATATTCTCTAGGACACACATCATGACCTTATTCTTAGTCTTGTCGGGGTTTGTCCAGAGGCCAATGCTTTCAAAGAGGGTAATGAGGATGTTCATGGTGCTCTGCAGCCACAGAAGGTCTCTCAATCCAACTGGCCCATCATCAACAAAAAAAAGCCACTATTTCTCTGCACACTTCAGGAAATACCTCACTAGCAGCCTCTTTGCTAATCATCCAATGAACCCACTCCCTTATCACTGCATCAACACAAACATTAAGCATGATACTAGATAGCAGTCCACCCTGAGTGATGCCCCAAAAGGTGGCAAATGGGTTCCCAAAGCTACCCCCTGCATGACAGAGCACCTCCCCCTGATCCCAGAATTTCTCCTGTAGGTGTAGTAGCTTGGGGCCAACCCCGTACCCGGTCATGATCTCAAGGCACTTAGTGCAATTGAGGTGATACTAAGCCTGTGTAGATCAAGGAAGATCTGATACAAGGGTTCCTGCTCCACCCATGCAAGCTGTTGTGCCAACTTTGCTTCTATTGTTGCCATACCCATCTCTCATTTGGGCATTCCTCTGTGGAGGGAGGGGTGAAAATCAATAATGCCCATCTGGTGCACCATGATTCTCTTCACCACTTTCCAACAGGGGTTGAGTGATCCAATCCCCCAGAAGTTACGGCCATCTTTTGTTAGCAAGATGACCACCATCCAACTCATCTGCATCGGGATCTCCCCTCAGTCCCAAATGGTCTGGATCATCTAACAAAGATCCTTCACTTTCTCCCAAGGCTTCTCTCCTCTGCATCTGCTATCCTGCCTGGGTTCTCCTGGGCTACCTTCTCTTCAGGCCAAATGTCTGCTAGCCATGTCTTCACATGTTCAGTTTGCATCCCGAGTTTGCATCCTGGTAGCCCCGCCTGCTCACCCCAAAACCACAGAACGTATTTCTTTGTCAGTGGGTATGCCATCAGGTATCTCAAAAAATGGAAAATTAAAGGAGAGGGGGGTCCCCATGGGGGGAGCCCTTGTGAATAATTCCACGCATTTGGCCATCTGCTTTGCTATCGTCTCAGGACACGCTGGTGGTGGGTGGTCCTCCTTGACCCAGTACCACCCCTTAACAGCTTAACTGGTAATGGCTGTCATGACAGCCAACTTTTTACAGTAGCTTTGTAATATCATAGTTTTTTGCCAAATTTTTCTTGGATCACAGACTTAAATAGCATGTTGAATGCACAAGAACCTCAGCTTGCACGAAATAAATTGCAATTTTTACAAATCTCATCACATCAATGTAATACAAAGAGCATTTTGTTGTGCATTTTTTATGCTAGGTAAAAATTGTGAAGTTGTGAGTTATATCGTAGGGTAGAATTTGGTGCGCTGAGTTTTTTTCATAGAAATTCATCCTACTATTCCTACGTAGATATCAGGTACATACCTACTAAAAAGTATGATGATTATATTTTTTTTAGCACGGGAAACCGGGTTATCAGTTAAGCTGTTAAGGGCACACCATGCTTTCTTCACGGCTCCATTGCTTAGGTGACTTCTGACTGAGGATGCTGCATTGACAGTGCATTGTTTGTGGTCCGCTGTGAGTGATTTGATCTTATGGCCAATCTTCCAGGTGGCAGTGAGGGAGAGGTTGCCCATCCTTCTTAGTGTCACTCATTGGTCAATCAACTCCCAAGACTGATCCAAGATCCATCAGTTAGCCAGGAATTCCCTTTTGGGGGGGGGATTGATCAAGACACAACTCCTCAAATGCTCTTTTGAGCCCTGTCTAGGGTCCCTGGGGGACATGGAGGAGAAAACAAAAATACCATTGCCAATATAATTTCTTCATCCCCCCCCCCCCCTGCACAAATTTTGGCAACAAGAGCACGATGGTCAGAGTCATGACAAAAGGGCAGTCTGATGCTTATGCACCAAAATCATCCAAGGGCAATTGCCCACCCTAGGATATAGCCCCATTGCAAGGAGACCCAGCACCTCCCCTTCCTCATCCACCAAGTCCATTGGCCTTGGGAATATTTCCCCCAATGCTGACAAAAATTGCTGGACATATCAACCAAGTTCATGGCATCCACCTGCTTGGCTTAGTTGTGCATGTCACCGACATGTGGCTGACACGACAAAGTTGTCCAAATTTGGCCAACAGGGCAATGCCCTGACACCAACATCATTTCTTGCCTGGCCGTTCCCGTGCATTTTTATGTCGGGAAATGGTGACATTTCATAGATACGCAATAGTACTTTACTATAATTATGTACCAGCAATGACTAAGAAATGGCACCACATCATATCACATGTACCAACATTGCCCAAGGTGCGCACAGGTCTAAACACTAAACACAAATAATAAAACCCAAGCATCATGAGTCATTGCGGTTCCCTCTACCAGTCAAGTCAAACAACCCATACAACAATGTCATCCCTGACCACTCCTGATGGTGAAGATG
>JALLPB010000819.1:0-12728 GCA_036939975.1 Cyclostephanos tholiformis | reverse complement strand
CTCCTACAGATGTACATACTCATGGAGGAACATCAAAGATACATCATAAAGATGTGCCAACACCTGTAGAATCCTACGGGATACATCTCACCACTTTGCTTTGACCAGGGTGATCCACTTCATTTTTAAGCAATAAAATACGCTCATAATTTTCTTCTCCAGACCTGAACTACATGCCACTTGTTTGCACTTGTTTTTCACTTCAGGGGAAAAGTTATCCACCCGCCTAGGTCAAATATACATACTGTAGAGCCATCTAATATCAAATATGGAATCACTGTATATTGATATTAGATGCCATAAATTTGAATTCATGGGCTTGTCCATCCATGTAATATCGAATATGAGCCTTACAAAATGACCAAATAACCCGTAAATTTCAATTTACATAGCGAGGTTAACCCATAAAATTGAATATATGGAGGCGTTTTGTCCGTAACTTTGAATTTACGGAAAATTGATATTAGCTTGTACAGATCAGATCCTTGATTGGGTGACTTACCTGTGAGGAGCACTGAGGAGGAAGAATGAGTGGCCAATGAAGAAACGTTGCTCTTTGGAGGTTGGGTGTGGGCGGAGCATCCTTGGGTCAGCATGATGGATGAATTGCTATGTGAGATTTTGATTGAGGTGAGTTATAAGTAGTACAAAGTACAAACGAAAGCAAAAAAATGGGTGGCGGAGGTTAAATGAGAACAAACTAAAAAATGTCATAAGTGATGAGTTATAAGTAGTACAAAGTACAAACGAAAGCAAAAAAATGGGTGGCGGAGATTAAATGAGGACAAACTAAAAAATGTCACAAGTGACATATGGGACATTAAAATGGGAACTAAAATACTTAAGTGCAAAATGACTGGAATGAAATTTTAGCGATAGGTGGAATGACTATTGATACAAAGATTATACAACTTGTCAATGAGAACAAGAAATCGCACAAAAAACCTAGACAAAAAATTAAAATACAACTCTTACTACCATTTACACCCAAAACGCCCAAGGACTATGGCGTTGCCCACAAGATGCCAATGGCGTTATTCTTGTCGACACCCCCCCCTGACCTCACCAAGCTTGAATACCTGATCGATTATATGCACCATAACAATGTTGGTGCATGGCTGGTTCAAGAAACATGGGAAGAAGGTGACGACTTTGGCATCGATGTCAATGGTTATCATATCTTCCGCCACAATGCATGCCGTGGTGAAAATGGCCACCAACATCTCTTCCAAGGAGTCGTGATCATACTCTCCTCGCTTTTTTATGATGCGTAGAAAGGTGCTGGATCTCCACCCCCCATCACAACCACTCCCAATGACGAATTTGTTGGCCGATTCATGTGAATGAACTTCAAATTTGACTCTTTTGACTCCAAGGGTCGGCGTATCAAAGGGGAAGTACTCTCCATATCCCTGATCTCAGTTTATTTCCCGTGCGATGACCAATGCCATGATCAGTTGTGTGCATTTCTAGATTCCATGATAAGCACCATCAGCCCCTCCACTCAAATAATTCTAGGTGGAGACATCAATGCACGGAATAATTCTAGGTGGAGACATCAATACACGGATTGGAGTCAGAGATTGTGATGAACACAGAGAAACACTTGGACCGCATGGCATCCCACAAAGTAACGTACGTGGTGAAAATCTTCTCCAAGTTCTCACTGCAAATAGGCTACGAGTTAAAAACACAATTTTTCAACACAGCCCTGACGAATACATAACCTACACTAGCCTCCCCAGCACACATCATCACCCCCAAGGAGTACCAAGTATCCATGACATATTTGCCTGTTCTATCTCCATTCACAAATGCATCCGAGATTGTGTCACTTCACCCGATGGCGTTGCAAGCAATCACCAAGCTGTACGCCTCACACTATCACTAACGTCCATCAAGTTCAAACCCAAGGCCGTGACTCGTGGCACAATCAACTGGCCCCAGATCTTATCTGATGACTACAGCCCAATGGTGTACAATGAACATCTTCTTCAGATTACTCATAATGAAATGGATTATGTGTTGAGAAGACGCCAATCTTTGACGCTAAACGCTTGACATTGTATCATTAGATAACTAGAATAAGTGAGCTCTTGCTCTTATCACTATTCCCTTCCCACTGTTCTTCTAGACGTCCTGTCTCGCCACGTCGGGCCTTTCAGCTTTGCTACTCCGACTCCAAGGTTTCCTTTCAGTATTCCACGTGGATGTCGTGTGGCGTCTGACCGCTGTGCCTTCTTTGCATTCTTGTTTTCCCCAACACACTCCCGCGGTGTCTTGAAGGTAGTCGAGATGATACTCTTCCATGTCACCGTCTTAGGGCTAGCAGCTGAGCCCAAGTCTTCATTCTCTGGTGGATCTTCATAGTTAATCTCGCAGTTCATTAGCTCCGCTCTCATTACTTGGAAAGCTGTGCCTTGCAGGGGTTTAGTCATCACATCTGCCCACATCCCCTCTGCAGGACAGTCTAACATGGTTATCTCCCCACTATCAACTCTGTCTTTGATAAAGAAGAACTTTGCTTTTATGTGTTTTGTCTTCTTTCCGCTTGACATCTTGCCGTTCTTTATCAGCAGCTGGGTGCTGATGTTGTCTTGATACAGTCCCATGCATTCCACCTCATATCCCTGTGCCTGCATGAAATGTAAAGACCATAACATTTCCGGCATAAACATATCTGCTGTCACCAGTTCAGTTTCCGTTGAACTCCTTGTGTTCAACTTCAACTTCCTTGAGTAACTCGAGGTCGCCCCTCGTCCTAACAAGAACACTGCACCCCCAAGTCTCTTGCAGTCCCAATGCACATTATGCGATCCATCAACATACCACTTCAACATTGCCAGGTTATCCATGGTCAGCCTCAGTTTCAGATATTTCATTCCATTTAAATACTTCAGTACTCACTTCAACTTCCCCCAATTGTCCTTGTCTGGGTTTTTCGTTCAATTATCAACAACGCGGCGAGCGGAAGGCAAGGGGAGGGGATCAACAGAAGAAGCGTAGTGGCATAAAAAGGACTCAAAAGAGTGAACTTATTTAAGTCGGTTATCGTCTAACAAGAATTTCAGTGAAGGCAGTAACCGAAAGGTCCAACTTCCACGTGGTCTATTTGTAGTAATCATAATGTGAGTAATCGTACTGTAGGGAATCAAACGTTTTCACTCTCGTCATGAGAAAAACCACGGCCGTTTGAATATCCCGTCTCGCTCTCGTTGCCATGAACAATAACTGTGCAACCGTATGATGAAATATCACCGCTTGCTCCTCGCTCAGTTTCTTTGCTTCCTTGTCGTCCCTGATCATGAATAGTTTATCATGCACCGGTGTCGCTGCTCGTCTGTGTATCCGCTCAGGGAATTCGTGCAGCACGTTCTTCAGATAATCAACCATGAACACCTCCAGCGCTCCATTGTCGCAGAATTCCATGGTTACTCCCAGATAATCATGTTTTTTGCCCATATGCATACTCAGCTTCGGTCCGTATATTCCTGCCATGTAGCATGAGAACTTCGTCAGTTCAAAGTCATCTTCACATGATCCCAGCAGATTGTCCACATGCCATACCACAGTGAGTTGCTTCCCGGACTTTGTTATCATGTTGGCTATGCACGGGTCATAGGGGTTGATGACCAGTCCATATCGCTCAAATTCTTTTCTTAGCTTTCTGTAGAACAGAAAACTCGCCCTCATTAGTCCGTACAACGCTTTTTGGAGCCTCACATAGAGGACAGACTTTCCTTTTCTGTCCACCGATTTGTATCATCATGTCTGCCAACTCCCCCTTCAGCACCATCAATACCTCTTCGTCTACCTCAGTGTTCACGAAAGCGCTGGGCACGTTGTAGCACCTCACGTTCCTCCTTTCTTTTGCCGCGATGGCTGCAGTGATAAACGTTGATTCTGTCGATACGGTAGGTGACGCCGCATCCTCCTTCAGAATGTACGCCCGCTGGAGCGCTCCGTTTATGCAGGCTCTTCCCTTCACATCCCCCGTCCGTTTCTCCTTCAGGAAGAGCAACGAGGAGAGTGCTCTCATTCTCTGCTCCCTTGACAGCTTGTGAGCCTCCAATGGTGTCCATGTGTCCATGATGTGAAGCTGTGTCATTTCCTTGAGCGCAGCCTTCTCTCCTTTTGCCCCGAACTTTCGTAGCCCGGGCTTCAGGTTGTACTGGGTCAGCAGGTACGCCATTACTCCGAGCTCCTCTTCTGACGTCGTGCACATCAATCTCTCTACTTGATGCATCACATCGTCCAAGAACGCTGATTCAGATATTGTGGTGGTCATCGCCAGCAATCGGTGCTCTTTCTCCATCCTTCCAATGTTAAGCCCCTCAACAACACTCCTGTGCGCTCGCACCGTCCCAAGTTGAAAGAATGTCGTACGCGGTGCGTATGCATCATATGGTTGGTTGCTGATTACGCTCCTGCGTGCTCGTGTTGGATAACGTCAACTGCCACCCTTGTCGTCACCTGTCATCACTATGGTAGAGCCGTCATCTCTTCTGTCGTTGCCCATGTTAGCAACGGCGTCGGCTTCTGCATTGGCCAGCCCTGCGTCGGGAAGGTCGGATGTTAGCTCGTACACGATCTCATTGTCGTCCGCCTCCATGACTGCCGCCCCCATTGTCTGCGCGTGGTCTCCTCGTGCATTCCGAATCATTTCTTTGGCATCTATTCCCGCATTATGAAGCGCCGCTCCGGCTAGGTCACGGAAGTCGGGGGCTGGCTCGTCCATCACGGTTTGATACTCGTTGACTTCGGACTCCAGTTCCACTCCTGGAAGCTCAGCGCTCACGTCCGGGTATACGGCAGCCTCCTCGCCATCATCCAACAAACCTTGGAAGTCCGGATCATCCTCAGGTACTTCTTCCATCCACTTGTACGGTTCCCCGCATCGGTTAGTGAACCTGAATGCCCGCCCTTGTTTCTCTCGCTCCCAGATCTTGTTCACCCTCTCAATCACCGAATCCAGCATCGGCATGGGCGTGAATGATCTGCGTTTCAACACTCGTCCTGTGTTCAGGCAATAGAACTTCATGCTCCCCTGCAGATTCCCCGTCGGCCCTAGCGCGATCGCCTTGTGCATGCGTGGAGTCATCGTGTTCGTTGGGACAGGCTCGTCATGTACTTCGCAGTACGTGCCCGGCAGCACCCTGCAGTGTTTTTTGTAGTCAAGCCACCATCGAACAAGTAGTTCTCTGGGAGAGAAGGTCTGCGAGATTCCCGACTTCACGGGGAACGCATTCATCCACAGTATAATGAAATAGATGAACTCGATTTTCATTTGCCTGGGAATGTGTGTGAAGGGTAAGGTTGCAAGAAGTCCTCTGACTTTCTCCTTGAGCGTTTGTATTGTCCGCTCGGCTTCGCTGACATGCTCCTTGGCCGCCGTCGTGTTGCACTCCACCTGGGGCATAAGGGGTTTTAGTTTTTCAAATTCTCCATCCATTAAAATAGTCCTTACTCTAAAGCCTGCGCGCTGATACACATCTAACACTCGTCTCATATGCTTACTCAGGCTTACCGCCGTCCTCGTCGGCAAGTGCTCTCCCGTCACAAACTTAATTCTCCGAGCCACAGTTAGGAGGAACGCCGTTCCATCCACAAAAAAACACGTCCACGGCCAACGACAACACTTTGTTTGCTTCCACAAGGTCTCGTGGCACCGCCACATAATCCGTGACCACGGGACTAGGCGTCCGCCGCACCATCTTCCCTCGCATGCTTGGGAGGTCCGGCCCGAATATGGCCTTGGCGTTAGCAATATCGCAGCGGGTTACGGGACAGTTAGGGATCAGATTATGGCTCACCATGCCCCTGTAGTCTTTCTCGCTTGGGTTTCCCATCATCGCATGTGCGCGCCTCACCTCCTTGGCTCTGAGCACCTCTTGCTTCGTATATCCCTCATAGTTTCCCCTCACGGTCTGCACCAGGGACAGCTTCTTCTCCTCATCGAGTGTTTCCCCTTGGCGTTGCATGAGGAGTAACGTTCCCGCCTTGCTCGATTCCTCCAGGTCCAAATACGGCAGACCCTGCTCATCCATGTAGAAGCGCACTTCCCCCTTTGGTGTGTGCACCACGTAATACCCTGCCCAGCTGTCATAGGTGATACGATACAGTGACTCCAGTTTGTGCATGGAGATGATGTTGGCAATTTCTTCAGGCAGGTACCACACCATCAGGTTGCCACATTTTCCTCTCCTGTTGGTGCCTATGGTTCCCGCATTGCAGTTTATCTTTATTCCTCGCGCCTCCATCTTGATGTTCTTCAGGAACTTGTCGTTCTTGAAGGCCGTCACAGTGGAACATCCATCCAAGTACACCCTGTTATCTAGCAGCTCCCCACCTTGCGCCAGCATCACATTGAAGAGTTGCTGCACCTCCTCGGCGGGTTCTTGACCGGGCTCTTCCTGTGCCTCGAGGTTCATGTGGAGCTGCGACTGTTGTTCACTGCTCAGTTATGGGCACTCATAGGCCCAGTGACTTGGGGATCCGCAATTGAAGCAATGGGACTCCCCCTTGCTGTTGGTCTTGATGGAGTCCCCTCCTGTGCGGCTGCTCATAGCGCTCACGTTGTTGCCTCCTGAGCCACCTTCGTTGGGACCGCCTCCCTCGTTCTTCGTTCCCCGGCCGGCAGCCCCTCCTCGTCCGCCTCTGCCCCCTCGTCCTCCCCGCTGGAGGAATGCCACCCCCGTGTCATTGTGGTTCACCCTGTAGGGGGCGCTTACGTTTGTACTCTGGTAGTTACTCAGGATTCTCGCCACCTTCTCCAAAGTGTTCGGGTAATGATCCGTCCCGAGCAAATAGTCGTTCGCCAGCTCGTCCTTCAACCTTCCGAACTTGCGTCGATCGGCCCCGCTGATGAGCAGTGCCGCCTTCACTTATTCCACCGTCACATTCTCTGCCACCTCCAGCTCCACGTTGTTGGGATTCGTGAGTCCTCTTTTTGCCAGTTCTGCATCCACCAGTCCCTGGTGGCTCCCTGGCGATCCTCCGAATGCCTCCACTGTCTCCCACAGGCTTTTGAAATTCCTCGAATATTCCTCCACTCATTCCTTCTCCGACTGAGAGTATAAAAATAGTGCCTTAAGGGATTGCACTAAATTAAAAACCGACTGCTTATGGTCGTCAAACCCGACGCAGATCCTCTCGACCCGCTTGATGAGTTCATCGAGCGACTGCTCGGCCTGCACCGTGTCCCAGTCCTTCGTTGCCTTCAGCTTGTCTCGAACGTCTTGGGAACATTGGTCGTACACGGTGGCGTATCCCTTCTTGAGGGACTCTTCAAGCTTCTGTCGCCTCTTGGCAACCGATTTCACGACCTCCATGCAAATTACTTCGAGGTCCGCCTTGTCTGGGGCATTGGCGTTGACCACCCCCGGTAGCGCTATTGTCTGCGCGGTTCCCATCCTGATCGTCTCTGCGACCAGGTAGCTCTCATCCATTCCACTTCTCTGGATGTATCCCGCGACCCTCTCTCGCGACTCGGTGAACTGCGCTGCGAATTTGTTCTCTCCCGTGTTAAAAGTGTGTTTCGTGATCTCGGTGATGGGCGATTCGTACGCCTTCACTGACCCAAGGTTCCCTCCTCCTTTTCTGGGGAAATACCTTGGCTTCCTTCCCCCTCCGTGGCCTGCTCCACGGCCGGCCACTGCCTGTTGACTCATCTCTCCGTTGTGGGTGCCCGCGGCCCCCGCTCGCTTATTCTAGATTATGTTGAGAAGACGCCAATCTTTGATGCTAAACGCTTGACATTGTATCGTTAGATAATCTAGAATAAGTGAGCTCTTGCTCTTATCACTATTCCCTTCCCACTGTTCTTCTAGACGTCCTGTCTCGCCACGTTGGGCCTTTCAGCTTTGCTACTCCAACTCCGAGGTTTCCTTTCAGTATTCCACGTGGATGTCGTGTGGCATCTGACTGCTGTGCCTTCTTTGCATTCTTGTTTTCCCCAACATTATGATTCATACCAAGAGGCAATCTTGCAAGCGGGTGCCCTCACTGCCACCCACCATAAGAAACAATACATAGGCTGGTTCCAAATGAGTCATGCCACTTTGGCTCCCCTTATTACAGAATGCAACCAGATACTTCATGCACTCAAGCACACTCGCCAACTCTCCCCTGCCATCCATGCCACTATGCACAGTGAACTCAAACGACTTAATCGTCACATTGCGTATGCAGTTTCACATGCCAAAGCTACCTGGTATGCTGATGTCTGCTCAAAGATCCACAACATGCGAATAGATCCCCGACTAGCTTGGGAACATATCCGTCTCCTTACACAAGGCGAAGCGGCACACCATGGAAAGAAAACAATGATGGCAATGCGCCTTCCCAATGGCTCACGTGCCTCGTCTGTTTTGGAAAACATGTCAGTTTTATCCCCACACTTCAACCGTGTGTACAACACTCACCGCAACACTGACCCGACTACCCTCGACCAAGTTTCCCAACATCGTATTCTTTGGGAATTAGACAACCCGATCACTTGGACTGAATTTTGCATGGCAGTTACAAAATTGAATAACACCAAAGCTCCTGGCCTTACTGGTGTACCTCCAGAAGCCTTTAAAGCCATGTCGCCCACCAATCTTAGACATGTCTACAAACATGTCAATGACTTCTTCCTTGGCGATGCTGATCACGAACAATGGCACCGCAGCCAATGCATTCCTGTCTCCAAAAGCGGTGATCTCTCCGATCCCAACAAAATATGGTGCTCCACCAAGATTCGTTGCTGCAATAGAACGTATGTCCTGCGACCTTATTGTGGTACTAAAAATCGAGAAGGAGGTTGTTGAACTCCCACAAACAGTCGGAGTTTGTCAAGGTGACAACATGGCCCCAGTCTTGTTCCTCTTCCTCGTGTCCGCATTTGCAGAAACACTTGCAGTTGAATGGAAAAAAGCAGGAATTGGAGTTTGTACAGTCCGATCATTTATCGGACCGTCCCTAACATCAGGCCAGGGAAAGTTACGAGGGCACCTCCCGAAGGAATACCTCTCATGAAATCTCACTGCAGTCAAAATTCTTCAATGTCTATACGTTGACGATGGCACATTCATTTTCAAGTCGAGGGAAGACTTGACGAGGGGCCTCGCACTCCTTCACCATCACATTGGACGACTTGGTCTTGAAATGCACATCGGCCGCGGAGCAACAACATCAAAAACAGAGTGTATATTTTTTCCCCCCCGGGCTTCTTTGATTTTCGCCTGCCTTCCCTTACAGCCCCAAATCATGCTGAGGAGACACACAACGCTATCAACTGCACCGATGACACACTCACCAATGACGAACGACAGGCAGAAGAGAAACACCAATCGTGCAGAGAATGTGAGGAGAACCTATACAACAAATTAGAAGAGACACAACCCATCCAAGTTGAAGATGGCTATGTCACTTTTTGTCGCCACTTCAAATACCTTGGTTCCTTCATCTCCTTTAATTTGTGTGATGATTACAATATTGAGAAAAGAGTTACCGCTGCCACCCAATCCATGGGGGCACTCAAGAATGTTTGGGACTCACCCCATCTCGACATTTGGAGCAAATACCTACTCTTTCGCGTGATCCCCATAAACCTGCTCTTGTGGGGTTGTGAAACCTGGTCGATGAGGAAAGCTCTCTCCAACAAGCTTGAGGATTTTCTACACCGGAACATTCGACGAATCCTTCGTATATCAATGTTCCGTGTGAAGGATGAGCACCTCCACAATGAACATGTGAGAAGGATGTTCTACGACATCCCTCGCATTGGTAACATGATTGCTGCTTGCCAGTTAGATTTCCTTGGGAAGACCATGCGTGGACCACCCGACCAACCAGCCCAACAAATGATGACTACGTGCTGTGACAATGTTCGACGAGTTGGGCGCCCTTTCTCCACAACAAGGACTATATTGTCAAGAATCTTCGTCTCCTCTTCGTGAATGTCCTTGAAGTCACCATCGATGAATATGGCTCCCTTAAGAACTGGATCAACGAAGCCTTAGACAAAAAATACTGGAACGATCTCATTGCATGTCTCACAGATGAATTGCCACGACCGCGAAGAAGTCCACGAAATCATAATACCCCATCTCCGAACCAATACCCTTTCCCCCCCACACCACCACGTCCCCAACAAACAAGAGCACCTGAACAAAACTCACCACGAATGAGCAATGACCATGACAGTCATCCATCACCACCGAGCCCCTCGCACATGCGACCTTTGCCGCCATGTCGACATCGACCAGCCCCACCTCCTCCATGAGCCGACAGAGAACAAGACTACGACCCAGCCCAAGTTGGCCACAGCCTATACGACTCCCTCAAAATTCTTGGCCTTGGTCTTGGTGCCTCCGAACGTGAGGTTAAACTGGCATATCGTCAACTAGCCTGCCTCTATCACCCTGACAAGTGGGATCAAACCAAGGAAACAACTGGTATGACACTTCCAGAAACCACCGCGCACTTTCAGCTTCTCAATAATGCACAGTCCTTTCTACGAGCCACCCTTTAGTAAAAAATCTGGTAGGACCAAAAATAAGATCTTCCTCTTACACACCACCATAACGCCAGCCCTACCACTCTTTCCCACATTCCAGAAAACAACAAGTCTTCTGATACCTTCTTAACGAACCTACTACCAACGATCCATTTATCCCACTTCCTCTTCTCATCATCTCACTTCTCCATCCGCAACACTCCATGATGATCCGCCGTACTACTCGATCCCTCACTCCAGAACTACTATGCCCAAGATCTCTACCCCACACACTCCGACGTCACCCTCCTCTATTAACGTCTCCCACTTTCCCACTGAAGGATGGTTATCACACACACGCCCCACGAAGTGTGTTGTTTCTGGCCGGATTGGAACTATCATTGGATATGAAGAATACTACATCAAGGACGACCGCGTCCTCTGCTCTCGTGCCTTCTCGACCGCAGCTGTTACCACCACCGTTGATGACGGCGCTTCTCCTCCAACGAAACAGGCCACAACTGCAAAATGCCGCGCGAAATATACAGATCCTTTACCCGACTTGTCCTTGGCCTAGACCATGACACTTGGGCACACTATCGCACTGAAGGCGCCTTTTGCAACCTAATAATACAGGATCTTGATGCGATAATGTATTACTGGGACACGGATGATTATATTGCCGGATTTCCTATAACTTATCGGAACACACGATGGGACATGGCTCGCATACTTGCACGCCTTACCCTGCTTCTCACAGGAGCCAAAGCATGCACCCCAAACATTGTCGCGTCAGTATGGGGAGAAGATGAGGTCGCTTGCCTTGCTCTTGGAGGCCCACGAGGCAATTTATCACTCATTTGTCGCAAACTTCTCACCCTCTCCAAAGTGGCCATGAACATGGTCCACATTTGGATGACTGACCCCACCATGAACATTCTCGCGCCAACAACACCCAATTTTCAATGACTTCCACCGACAGTCCAACAGCTTCTGACGCTGGCAGGCTCCAACAAAATATATGCCCGGGAACCTGTTCCGCCTGGGACGTCTGTGACTCAACTCCTTATCAATAATCTCTGCGAATATACTTACCCCGACACCCTTCCATTTGAAGAAAAAGCTATCCGTTGGTATCGTGAACTTCTCCTATATCCACACAAGGCGGATGACATGATGGGTTTTGACAACGGAATCTTGATTGCATATGGAATGTGTCCTCCTTGCTCCCTACAGGAATTGTACCAGATAGCTCCGGAACATCAACCTACACACTTTATGTGCGGCACAGCGGCAGAGATTTGGGGAACAGACACATATGAAACCATGCGCACCTCAGCAGCTGACTGGGAAGATGAACACTAGATGAATAAACGATTTCTCACTTCTCATATTTGTTACTTTTGTCTCGCTATTTCACAACTTAGAAAATTAATTATATTAAAATGATGAAAGCGGCAGCAGCATTCCCCTTATCCCCTGGTACACAGGAATACTTAGAAAAACCACAGGGAAAAATCGAGAAACACATGTATGAAAACTATACAAATTGTATTTTATATGACCTCAGAACAGGGACATATTCAAGCCCAATCCCAAACACATATCACAAATAAGTGTTTGTGATTCACAAACACAAAAAGAATTTTGGGTACACTCCACTAAGTCCTAGAAATAATTCCCTTTCGGTGCAAGTTTGTGATTAATCACAAAAAAGTGAATGTTTGCAAATAAGTTATCTTGTTTAATAAGTGCCTGCATACTGTAGCCCTCCACATAAAACAGCCAGCTACCTTGCTACCAGTTCCTCAAACTCTTTTCAACTTACGAGTTTTACTTTGTAATGAAGGAGTCCTTGTAGGTTTCTGTGTAGAAGTCCTTGTAGGTTTCCGTGTAGGAGTCCTTGTAGGAAACCTTGTAGGTTTCTGTGTCGGAGTCCTTGTAGGTTTCCATGTAGGAGTCCTTATAGGAATCCGTGTAGGAGTCCTTGTAGGAATCCGTGTAGGAGTCCTTGTAGGAATCCGTGTAGGAGTCCGCGAAGGAGTCCGCGAAGGAATCCGAGTGGGAGTCCGCGTAGGAATCCATGTAGGAGTCCGAGTAGGAGTCCGCGTAGGATTCCGTGTAGGAGTCCGCGTAGGAGTCTGGGTAGGTTTTCCTGTGGACGGATTGGAACTTGGGTTGGAGCTGGGATTCCCGCTGGGGTTCTCGGACGGATTGGAACTTGGGTTGGAGCTGGGATTACCGCTAG
>JALLPB010000818.1:0-12728 GCA_036939975.1 Cyclostephanos tholiformis | reverse complement strand
ATACATATGATATGGATGTGGGGTGCAGTCTATGGGGGTTTTGAGGGCCCATCAACAGACAAAACAACAAGAAAACCCACCAAAAATGCATTTTAGCTCGTAAAACGAGAAAAAATGTGAAAGACATGACAAAATAATTAAAAAAACACTCTTGATGAATATTAATACAACATGCCATATCTACCAGATTGCACTGAGAAGAAAATGTGTTTGGAAATATTTTTTTCTTAAAGAATTCTCCAGTGCAGCCCCTAGCACTGGCAGGTAATTGTGAGTATTGAGTAATGATGTATAATTGCTCACTCCCCTCCCCAGTTGATTGTTGATTGGTGTGAAAGAGGACGGGTTGCATCATCTTACCACAAGTACCACACACCCCTTTTGCAATTGCCTTTCCTCCCCCCCACTGATCCTCCTCCCCTTCCTTAGGTGCAGCCCCTGCTGCCATGGAACAGATGAGAGGCATCTCACAATGCACATGATCCAGCTTCCGGGATAGTCCAAGGCTGGCACAAATGTCCGCCTGAACATCTGCTGGACTGGTTGTTGTGGGGTCAGGCATAGCGGTCACTTGGGGTTTGTTGACAAGTTCAGTGGGAATGAGGCAGAGGGGGCAATGCTGTTGAGGAGGATCATCAGTGAGTATCACAAATCAACCTATGGATGGTCTTAAACTGGAAAATGCAACCTTCAAATTTTGAAAGTGTGAATGTATGCCACGTATACTTGATTTTTATGAGCAAACACCTTTCAGTTTATGTAGTCACATTTCATATCAACTGCTGTGTAATCATTCATCTTTTTCAATACTACTTCCTTTTATGTAGAGTAGTTGAAACAGTGAGAGTCTAAAATGGTTTTTGGAAACAGTTTTGGATGGGTGCAAATCTTTTTAGTTGTTCACATTTTCATGTGAGAAACTAAAATGAGTTGTATCATCTGTTTTTTGGATGGTGAGACTACATGGTACTCTAATATTTTTCTTAAGTGTTTTTCCCTGCTAAGTATTTATTATTCTATTATTTTCACACACCACCCTTAAAAACTCTACGCAACTCATCTCTCTCTATCATACAAAACAACTTGGTGACAATCTTGCCCCCTCCCTTTGACCAAAGCCATGCCAAAACATGGCAAGGACTGTGACATTGACAAAAAGAATATTGCCAAGTAGAAGGGGTCAGTGTGCATCCTCACCTTTAGTCAGTGTGCATGCTGAACCACTGCACATAAAATAATAGTCAACAAAATATAGAATTTGTTAGTTTCATCAATAAAAGTTGCATCACCTGATTTGCAATGGCAATGATGGTGATCATTTGCACAACTATGGTGATTGCACTCACTTCTAAAAATGAATTTGTTGGTAGCTGGCGGCTTGTAGTGACCATGGTCTTGATGTTTTGTTGTTGTGGGGTTGTGTGATTCTACTTTGTGCATGAGTCTCTCAGAGAAGAGAAGTACAATACTCTAGAGGAGTAGTATTATTTAGGCCATTGGTATCTGGGCCTGTGAGGGATAAATCTAGACAAAGGATTTAGTACAAAAATATTGGTGGCTGCATGAGGCAAGATCAGCGGCCATGGAGGAGAAGAATATGGAGATTTTTTATGGTTAGGGGGATGCAAGCTGCTTTTTAGTTCCTACACACCTTTGTAGTGTTCCCATGCAGAAAAAACAGACAAGTTGCTAGCAAGTTGCTAGCAACTCACTAGTAACCCCTTAAAAACAACAACTTATTGTAACAGCTGTTACCTGACTCAGCAGTTTGGGAACACTACTTTTGAATCACTATTTGAAGACACTTTGGAGACACTTTGGAGATACTTGTAGAGAAATTGGGTAGAATTTGAGATTGAGGAAAAAGTGGTGAAGCCCCCAAAATAAAAAAGCTCCCACCACCCCCAAAATAAAAAGTTCCCAACTAATGTTACAGCAAGAGTGTTACTGTAGTAAAAATGTGTAAAAAAACTAATGCTAAAAACTTCCATTGTACTCGTAATCCCCATTATTTTAATTGCCCTTGTTGTCAGGCTCCATCTCCTTGTGCTTGTAACGCTGTGGCAAGGGACACAAACATTGGCAACATCATGTGCCATCACTCTCTTCTTGTTGTGCTTGTAATAATGAGGAGGACAAGGAGGAAGGGAGGGATAGTCTTCATGACTCTTTTGGCTTGACCCAATCCTTAACAGGTTGATGACCCTGCTATCGGTTGGGGCTGCATTCAAAATGGGCTGCTCCAATAGTTGCACCCGGTAGTGTGCATTGGATCGTGTACCCCTTTTATAGGAGTAGATCAACATGGATGGGGTTCCCATGCACTTGTTCTCACAATGACAGAAGACTCAGAGAACTTGGTGACCATCACACCCTCTAATCTCCTTTTTTGGCGACAGTTTTGCCAAGTGGAAGTAATCTTTGATACAATCCTACGTAGAACATAGCATCGTTCATAAATTCATGATGAACCATGGTGGCAGCCATCATACCACCGCTGTCATAGTGCCCCACCCATAGAAACATGAAACATGGGCCATGCTGTATTGTTTAAGCTAGAGAAAACTATCATGAATAAAACATCTTAGCCTATTTTCTTCAAGAATGGCATTTGTATCCACGTAAAAAACACTAACAAAAATGCATCCCAGACACACATTTCAACCATGGTGGCCATGGTCAACCCACTATGGGTAGTCAGTGGATGTCATGGTGAGGGGATTTTGACTGTGTTGCAACAGTGGACTCGAAGGTTTAGCTAGCTAAGTACAAGTCCAGTTTTTGTGCAGGAAACATTGAAAACATACCAACGCAACATAGGAATTCAAAAAAGTCGCAACAGTTTTTTTGCATGGTAGCTGGCTTATTCCCCTCAAGAATGAGATCATCATCCCATCCTCAGCAAGGGCAAAGCAGCAAGTGCCATCCACCTTAGCATAATCAACCCCTATAATAAGTGGCAACGTCCGCATTACATTGATTAAGATGACACAGCACAATTTGTTTGGTGGGTGGGGGGGGTATCGACAATGGCAAACTTCCTCATGGAAGGCTTCTTGGCGGACATGGGGGTGGCTTTGTGGTCATCTTTGGGGGTGCCGTGGGGGCCGATGTCATCTTGTGTGGGGGGGCATCTTTGTCTTTGGGGGCGTCTTGAGGTTCATCATCATCTTCATTGATGTTTTTGTCTTTATTGACATCATCATTGTTACCTGTCGTTGACGAGAAGGGGGCAGCATGGTGGGGATTAGGGAACGTTAGAAACTTACCTTGTTGTATCCTCCTTGCAACACTGTATTCCCTCTTGATGGCAAGAAGTGCAGCAGGAAAGTCACAAAAATTACAATGGAGGCTCCTTTTTTCCTGGTGCAAAAAATGAGTGGCATAGACCCAGTTGATGTTGGCGGTGGATGTGTCAAAAAAGTCCATGTTGCCATCTTTGATGAGCTTTGAGAGGGTGGCTTTGTTGTATTTGCCCCAATTTTTCATTGGCAAATTGAGCTGCTGCCAAGGGCGGCAGCAGGATTGTGGGAGGATTTTTGTTTGTGGCAGCATTGGACATCTGTGTAACAGATGTGTCTGCTGAAAAAAGCCAAAAAGTGGTTTGAGGATCACTTTAAGTAAAGTGCTTCCTTTGGAACTCCTTTCTAAAAGTGCTACTCATCACAAAGGAATTTGTGGCTAATATACTGTTTTTTATTATAGCTATTTATTCTACGTATGGAAGGGTACTAAAAGAGGATTCCACCTGATTAAGAATCACCATTCCAGGCCAAAAAAATGCCATGAAGAACAACCCCCAAACCACTCTCACCTCCCTTTTCATAAAAAATCCCAACTCCCCCCCCCCTCCACCCCTGTACTCCTTCTCCATGGCAACCGATACCAATGTCACCAACCCAAATGTCACCAGGGTTGTTGAGGACATTGACAATGACTCCATTGGCCCCCTTGAGGCAATTCCCAACTTCTTTGGTATCACCCAGAGCCTGATGCTGATTAAGAT
Source organism: Cyclostephanos tholiformis (assembly GCA_036939975.1). Classification (NCBI taxonomy): domain Eukaryota; phylum Bacillariophyta; class Thalassiosirophyceae; order Thalassiosirales; family Thalassiosiraceae; genus Cyclostephanos; species Cyclostephanos tholiformis. Next base: position 8,722 of record JALLPB010000818.1, on the reverse strand, counting down.
GGGCCATGGTTGTGAACAGATATACAGCTCATCCACAAGTTCTTTGGAATTAACATTGGTGCTGTAGAAACCATCTCTGGGAGCTCGTCGTTTGTGATGAGCTCCCAGACAAGCTCTGTCTGCTGTGTCTGATGGGAGGGGGCCCAGAGCAGGTGCTCTGGGCCCATTATTTCTGAAGGTTTATCTCAAGCAGGGCCCGGGGTGTGCGGTTGTCAGCATATCCAATGGCATCATTGACCCGAAGCAGTAATGGGTCTTGGCTTTTGTCAAGGGCTCATGGATGTCGTGGTGAGTATTATTGTTGTCAACAACAACATCATTGTCATCATCATCAACATCACCATCATCCATTGTCACCATCCCTCTTGTTATTGTCAGTTGTTCCCCCCCATTGCCCCCATCTTCTCACCCTCCCCGCCATCATTTTGGTCCCCCTCTTGCAAAATTCCAGGTCAACTCTGATCACCAGTTTGTTGATGACATTGGCAGTAAATGCCTGATGTCGGTCAATGGAACCAACATTTGGATCCCGTAGAAAGGGGAAGCAAAGAAAGGGAACCGCTTCGGCTCCCACAAGTAGTATCCAGGGAAGTCCACCCTATGTTACAAGCTAGGCATAGGCATTTTGGGGGGAACCTCATGTGGATTCAAGGTATGTACCTTGCTGGCTGGCACGTGGCCTGACATTAAGATTTATAATGCTTTCATTGCCAGCTTGCCCGAGCATTATGAGAGAGAGGAGGCCTACAATGGATAGCATGGGCATGCCAACAAGGTAGAAGGTCCCAAGAATGTTCCACTTGGCCCATCCCCTCCCCTCCTAAAATCTATCAGCCATGTCCTCTTCTTTGTTTTGAGCCTCAGCAGCGGCATGGTGTGGTGGTGGTGGTGGGGGGGAGAACACTGTTGTAGTCCAAGTTTTGTCAGCTTCTGGTGACAGCCTGGACCGTACTATCTATGTGAATACAATCACATCTGACTACAAGGGAAGACCTCAGCAAAAAAAAGTACTCAAGCAGATTTTTTGTTTCTGTCACAAAGGCCCCTTCAAGGTAATACTTCTGCTCCTACCACAAAATATTACCTTAAAATATTACCAAAATAATCTTGTCACAGAACAAGCCTAACTCTTTAGTCGATGCTTCTCTCTGACAGCTTTCTGCGATGGAATGCCCTTGGCTCTATGTTTGACATGTGGGCTTTGTGTCTAACTGCCAACATTCTCATAGCTCAACCCTGTTGGGGTCAAGTTGGATGTATTTCTGAGCTCTCTATCTGCCAGGTTTGTGATACTGCGAAGAAGACCATCTGGCATAAGTAAGCTTATTCGATCAGTGTTTATTAGTTATTAGACGTCATCCGATGCAATTCGTTTGTGCTGCCACCAGATGTTACACGTGACCTTGGCAAGGAATGCCAATTGATCCGACACAGCCGCCGCCTCGCCGGCCTTACGTCGCTCCTCCAATGCCGGGTTGAAGGTATGCCACCAATCCTCATGATACGGATCGCCATTAACGGTGAGTATCTCCCTCACCCTGTACCCGGCGTCGTAGAGCGTGTCGAGCATAAGCCCAAGCGTCGTTATATTTTTGTTGCCATTTTCCATGATTATATTCTCCACGTTGCCATTCAATATTAGTCTTTTCCCACCCTCGATTACTTGGTCCTCGAATCCCTCGACGTCGACCTTCGCCAGCGGTATCCTCCTATCCAGCCAACCTCGCATCATGGCGATGCTATCCAAAGTGGCGACCCTAACGGGCATCGTCCTTCGGTGTTCTGGCGCCAAATTCTCCTCGTGGAAGGAAGACGCACCGGGGTTCTTTCCCAATGTCAGATTGAAAACACCCGGCGTTGAACCGAGGCCGTAATTCCACAAACTAATCCAGCCATCGTCCTCGCGCCAATTATTATATTCCAACGATTCGCACATGCGCAGGAACATGGTGGGATTCGGCTCGAACGACGCCACCTCGTGTCCGTGGGCGCGCGAGTAAAGAGAGAACCACCCTACGTTCATTCCGATGTCCAATACGAGGGGGGGGGGTCTTGTCGTGTTGGTATCGTTCGAGGATAACAATCGATGGAACAACGATGTCAGGCCCCGTTCGTAGTACTCCCCCTGCTCCATTATGTGCACCCATCTTATCAAATCGCTGGTGGAGATTGCATCATTTTTTAGATGGAGGGTAGAAAGATCTCATTAGAGATGGTGGAGGCGGGGATTACACAGGGAGAAGAAAGCTTCGAGAAATATACAGCATTTTCGTCATTATTATTTTCTCACAAGGACTGGTTATGGAGCGAGATGTAAAATTGAGGCTCCGTGATAGTCAGCCGCCTTGTTACGTCCTTGGGAATACCTTTATTAGGGTCATAGATATTCGCATCCGCGAGGGTATCACGACAGGATAACGGCGCTATGTTGTTGCTCACCTCCCCCACAGCCATCTCATCGGACGATGACAATGAGGAACGTTGACCGGACCATCTCGATCTGGCATCATATTGTACATGTTTAAAGACAAGGAAATGGATCGACGTCAGTATCGCGACGGATGAAAGCATCGCAATGCGCAGGTCGAGGCATCGTAGAGGTGTCTTGGCAATTCTGGGTATCATGATGTTTGGACGAGCTGAGACGCCGATCATCGTTCAGACCTGGCGCCGTGCGATAGTACCATAATAAGGAATAACCAGCATAGAGCTGCCCCGTAGCATTTTATAAGGCTCTACGTAGGAATGATTGCTCAAAAAGGAAGGTCAGTCGTATGGATTTATTGATCGGCACCGACCGGCACCATGATGGCCCCTAGTTCGACCCCTCGCCATGGTCGGACGGTCACCCCCCCCTCACCGGTAGCCGAACCACACCATAGGCGTGCGACGGATGATGGCGCTTCTTTGTTTCAATCCGCTGCCGTGGCAAGCACCGGCACGCTTTCACGTCCCCTGGCGAATTCTCCTGCCATTATCACGACGACATATCCGATTTTGTGTCGATTATGCACGACGCGATCCGATGCGGCATAAACGTCTTCCTTGAGTTCTTGCCCGCGGCGGGATGCGGATGCGCGCTATTCTACCGAAGTCCCGTCGGGGGGGGGGGTTCTCTATATACCTAAAATCGCGAGGGTGCTAGAATCCACCCGACACCTCGTCCCGAGTAGCGGGGAGGATGGGTGATGCGTCGGTGGACGACGACGACGACGAGCGGGTCGATCGCGATCGCAGGAGGAGCGAGGACCGACTAATCGACGCGGGCGTCTTCCTGGCTTGGTGTTGCCTTTTCGCCCTTCCCCCTCCAACGCATCCACCTTCCTCCGTCGTCCACCGCGGCGTTCCACCGACCGGGCGAACGGGGATGGGAGGCGGCGTTGCGCGGGCTGACCTTCCTCCGTTACTACACCCTCCCGTCGATAATGTGTCCGTGGTTCCGACGTCGGGCGGTGGATTGGCATGGGTCTTTGGAGAGGAGGTTTCTGCGCAGTTGTGAGAAGGCCCACGAGGGCAGGGTGACCGAGGCAGCTTCGAAGCAAAAAGGAACGACGTCGAAATCGATGACGAAACGCTCGCATCGTCCCTTCGCCATGATCACTGATCAGAAATCAGGGTGAGATATTATGGGCTGTGAGCAGGCGAATCAATAGAGGCATTTTGTCTGCTGTTTCTTTCGACTATTTGCAAATTTGTGGCTTGAGAACGAATGACAAACATTGACTCTCTCTTGGGTACAAGAGGTTCGCTGGTTTTCATCCAAGATTTCATGACAAGCACGACAAAGGCCTTACTTTTTCCCCTTGGACGGGATAAAAAATAACAGCCAAGGCGCGTCATTCTCATTCTCTGCCACCCCCCCCCCCCCTCCTACACACACGCAAATAATAATAGCTCAAACCCGTTGGATAGCGCCAATCTCTAAGGGCAACAAGCTCAACGAAATATGAAGGACAACATGACTAAGGTCACCGATAAGATCAAGAAATCGGACTTTCTAAATGGAATGATTAAATATAGTACGAGGCTCACCGAAAAGATCAAGGAATCGAATGTTATAAATGGAATGATTAAAGAAAGCACGAGGCTCACCGAGAAGATCAAGGAATCGGAAGCTCTCAACGGGATGATTACAGAAAGTACGAAGCTTACCGAGAAGATGAAGGAATCGGAAGTTCTCAACGGGATGATTAAAGAAAGCAGACTGAACAAGCTTTTGGTGGGCAAGGGGGCCTTAGACGGGCTTTTGGCGAGAGAAGTGGAAAAAACATGGCATTTCGAGCGGGAGCACAAACGAGACGGGAAGACGCAGCAAAAATTCCAGCAAACATTCCGTACTCATCAACGCGGAAGAGAAGGAGAATATAGCGCCGATCTCGACACCCAAGAACGAATATCACATGCAAGATTCACATGCGAACAAGGGCAGTTGTTCCGTGATCGTCGTTTTTTTTTTTAGCTCGGATAAAATTGGCCAGCTGGGAGAATTTGCGAGCTGCATGGTTGAAGCGATGGGGGATATGGTGAAGGATCCGTTGGCGCGGAACGTTGAGATTCCGTACGCCCGGCAGCACCTGGCCAGGAGGACGGAAGGTCAGTGGAGTTTGGCATCAAACTGGGGTTGGAATTCTGTCACCGGAGGAGAATCGCCACAAGTCGGAGAATCAAGCCTTGGAGTTGACGATGACATAGGGAAACATTATCTGGAACTCCTTCCATTCGATGGAAAGAAAAGTGGAACCTCCCCATGACAAACTAGAGGCGTTATTGGACTAATTGGAGGAGGGAAACCCGTGGATACTCCGAGCTGAAGCATTGTGCGTTATTGAGCCGAGAGAAAGGCGGGATGTTGCGGCGACGACGAACCTTATCCGATCGTATCGAGCCACTTGCGACTCATCCTCGCGAGGGCGTCAATCTTCCCTGCCAAACGGGTTATGCTGGCGTTGGGGTTCATCGCGGTCGAGTCTCCTCCTGTTGCTACCTCTGCGTCGTCTCCTCCGCATACGCCTCCTCAGTGGCGATCGCCGTACTTGCGGGAATATCGCTGTTGGGCGAACATAATGACAAGGCTTTTAGTACCGTGCGAAACTTGCAAAAATGCATACCGCGAGCACAAGGAGAATATACAGCTGCAACCGACTTACTTCCAGACACGAGGAAAAGTTCTCGTGTCTTCGTTTTCTTCTTGGAATCTGATCCCAGCCAGGAGCACCACACACGAATATCTATTGAACGCACTGTAACCAAAGGCGCAAGACCCTCTCAAAATATCAACGAGTGAACATGTTTTGACACCCTTATTGCCCATCGGGGCCCATTGGGACACGGGTGGCAACGAGATTCACTTGTTTCAAGAGGAGTTAATCGCTCGTAGTTCAAATCAGTAAAGTAGGAACCTTTAGCACTAACAATGAATATATATATCAATCCTTCCTTTGACAGAAAACGTTCATCAGGGTCGGCCATGGTCTCTTCGGGATTCATGTCATGCATCCTACGTATACATGACCTCGTCATAGGATGTTACTCACTGTTTGGGTGCAGCTGTTCATTGGTGTATTGTCGACCGAGGTGCAGTTGTACATATCTTCGAGGGAATGCAATTCCGACTTTATGTACCTTAGGGTCGGATAGGTTGACTCGATACTATGCGTTAAATGTTGATCTTGAATTGTTACACACAAGACTTTCATCCTTCACTTCGACTGCTGGCGGCGGGTCCCGACTGGGGCACAGATCACGAGGATTATGCCTGTGATCAATTTCGAGACAGTGTGGAGTGCGAAAAAAACGAACGATTGTTACTACATAATAGAGAAATAGATGGAGAGGCGGGAGTTTGAATGAGAAGTAGACCAAGGAAAAGGAATTCAGTTACTTTTACAAAACGAGCGATCCGAATTTGTGAGTGGGAATATGGGAAAAAAGCGTGAACTTTCATTCGTAAACCCATTCTCTTTGAGATGATTTCAACCCCCTCACTCAGGTGTCATTCGTGGGAAGTCCCACGATGATATTAAAATATAAATACGCCCGATGATAGAGTCCTCGCTGGTCTAGACCTCATTGACACATCCAAATAGAATTCTCAACATGAGTTTTGGGATATGTTTCCAGGGTGTGTAATGTGTATACGCCGATTATCACTGGGATCGGGGTGCGCGCGCTGGGGGTGGGGGGGGGGAGGTTCGGGTCTTAGTCCTTTTTCCATATATTATGTTTTAACCCCTCCGTCGCGGACGTCGCGCCAATTCAATACGCCATGACCGTCCAATAGTTTTCTTTTTTTTTCCATACACCCGAACGATATGGTCGACAAGGGGAAGTCGCCGTCGAATCCGTCGAGACGATCTCGCGTGGTACAGTCGATCGTTCGATGTCGACGAGGAACAGGCCGGCCAAGATGCCGAGTCCGAAGCTTCCCCCGCCAGCCACCGCGACCATAGTCGCCCCCGTCCCCGTCCCCCCCCGACGACGATGACGACGACGGTAAAAGAGATCCCGATTCCCGTAGCCTCGCGGCGTACATCAATACGGCCATCGCGACGTCCAGCCACGACAATATAGACCCCGAATAGGAACGACACCGCCCTCGCCGGTCCGGGATGCGCGCCGACGACGCACGACGCACGACGCACGACGCACGACCCGGGCGATGCATTCGGATATGCGGTCTCCCAATTTTGCGCGAGGAGATCGCGGCCGGGCATGTAGAAGTTAAACCGCCAGTCCGGCCGTCAATCCCGAACAGCGATGCCCATCCCCCAGAGGATGGAGTTTGAGGATCGTAGGACCAGAAACACGATACGTGGCGCGACTCGCGGGGCGTTTTGGCCAATCGATGACAACGCACATCGTTTTGACTACGTCTGCTATATCTACACTTGTTGGTCAGGGTCGGTATGGCTTTCTCTAGGCTGATGGTTAGGAATCAAATAGAGCTCTCAAGGGGTCAATAATAATTGATAAAACCGAGCGGTAAGTATCGTACTAACCACCACCGAGGGACGACCAACATACAACATAGATGCCACGTCAGCACGACATTTTTTTTATTTTTTTTTACACACAACGCATCCGACACCCCGAGCTTTAACCATGAGCCTAGACGACATCAAAGCGGACATCAAGGCGGTCATCGACGAGAAGAGCTGCGGTCCGATTTTCATCCGCCTCTCCTGGCACGATGCCGGCGTTTACTCCACAGGAAAATTGACCGGAGGTGAGTGCATATCTCGGTGCGCTATGAGATTTATAATATATTGGATGAAACGTCTCGCACGCAGTCGTGTTCCCATCCACAATCTCGGTCCCCCCCCCCCCTTTCCTCTCCCTCCTTCCTCCACACACTCTCCCCGATGATGATTTCATCATCATCAATGCCGCTGCTGTACTACTACCGCCGCCATCGCGACGATGACGATGACCGACCCGTCTCCCAAAAGGCTGCCCCAACGCCGCGATGCGCTTCACCGACGCCGGCGAGGGCACGTTCGGCGCCAACGCCGGCCTGCCCACCGTGGCCCTATCCCTCCTCCGGCCGGTGACCGACAAGTACGTGGCATCGGGGATCATCTCGCACGCCGACCTATGGACGCTCGCCGCGAACGTCGCCATCGAGGTCATGGGCGGACCGATCGTGCCCACGCGCTTCGGTCGCGTCGACGCACGGGATTCGTCCGGATCCGTCGAGGGTCAGGTCGGTCGCTTGCCGGATGGCGACAAGGGCGTCGATCACCTACGCGACATCTTCCATCCCAAGGGATTCGATGACGGGGACATCGTCGCGCTCTCCGGCGCGCACACCGTGGGGAAGTGTCACCCCGACCGGTCGGGATTCGACGGACCGTGGACGGAGATGCCGCTGAAATTCGACAACGCGTACTTCTCGGAAATGCTCTCGAAGGAATACGTCCCCGAGACGACGTCGGGGGGATGTCCCCAGAATCGCTGTCCGAGGACCGGCACCGTCATGCTGATTTCGGACCTGGCGTTGTTGGAACCGCCCTTTCGCCGGTATGTTGAATTGTACGCGAGGGATCAGGACGCCTTCTTCGCCGATTTCGTCAAGGCGTGGGTGAAGTTGCAGGAGAACGGTTGTACCGGATTGCGCGACACACTATGAATCGATTGCGATCGCTCGGGAATTGGTTTTCTTGTGACGTGGTTAGAATGGCGCTCATCCGACGTTATCCATGTTATTATGATACGTCTTAAAATGATAATTGGAGGTTGAATCTTAGGTTGATGCTTTCTCTCTGAATGCTTTCCTATTATCCATGTGAATACGATCACATCTGACCACACGTGAGGACTTCAACAAAAAAAGTACTCAAGCACAAAGGTCCCTCCGAGGTATTACCTCGGCTCACACCACAAAATAGTACCTTAAAATACTACCGAAATAATCTTGTCACAGAACAAGCCTAACTCTTTAGTCGATGCTTCTCTCCGACTGCATTCTGCAATGGAACGCCCTTGGCTCTGTGTTGAAACCTGAGCTTTGTTTCTAACTGCCAACGTTCTCATAGCTCAACCCTATTGGTGTCAATTTGGATGTCTTTCTGAGTTCTCTTTCCATCAACTTTTGACGCTGCAAAGAAGAACACCTGGCATAAATAAGCATACTTGATTGGTGATTATTAATTGACAATTTATTAGACATCATCCGATGCAATTCGTTTGTGCTGCCACCAGATGTTACACGTGACCTTGGCAA
>JALLPB010000817.1:0-12730 GCA_036939975.1 Cyclostephanos tholiformis | reverse complement strand
AAAGTGTTATCTAGGTCATTTCGCTAAGGGGTCAATTGTAAGGTTATCCGTAGTATCAATCAACCAACTTCACCCAAAATCTAAACTGGCCAAGGTGCAGGAAAAGTCTCAAGAAAGGGCGAGGTGGTACCAAATACGATATGGGGGAGCACAGAAAATCTGGATTTTTCCCTCTGGGGGGAGAGCCATCATCCGACCACTGCTCGTTAGGCGGGACATCCTGATGGCTGAGTAGTAAGAGCAATCAGAACGATAACATTCAACCTTTGTGGATTCGTCGGGGCCGGGGGGATGGACGTGTCGGTGATACCCCCGCCCGATGGGGGGAGACGAGAAATCGACGGGGGCGAGTGGAGGGTCGCGTTGACGCTCACCCCGTCCGACATCGTTCCACCGGAGGTGCTGTCCGTTCTGTCGGGAAGGGCCAATACCAACCCTTGATCAGCCACGGCGGTGGTCAGGATTTTATTCTCCCACGACATGATCATGGCATGATCCACGCGTCGTTGCGAGGGTTACGAGGGACTCCTGGAAAACTTATCCCCCAGCGACGATGGAGTGGCGAATCCCAACGTATCGCTGTGGCTGTTGAATCACGACGAGGGCTTGAGCTACGATGACATCCATGAAGGCGGGGAGGATCGAGACTAGAAAGACCAAGACTGTAGAGTCAATGTCGGAGAAGCATGAACCTCACCAAGGAGCAACGCGAGCCCGACAAGATCAAGAACCTAGAGCGTGTTCATTGGCACCACGAGGAAAAGAGAAAGGTGGAACACGAGACCAAGGGGGTCTGTGACAAGAAGTAGAAGAAGAATGCATCCACGTCGAAACCCCCTCTATCGAGCGTAAGTTTCTTATATGTATTAACAGACACGCCACTTATTTTAGCGAGACTACAGAGGTTTTGCCACTCTGCGCTAAGAGTTACAATGCCCTCGTCGTCGAATGCCACTGGAGTGCTCTCGGCGACAGGAATCTCCTCGACAGTCAATAAGTTGCCTGAGCTTGTGTTGCAACACTTGTACCAACACTAAATAAATTAAGGGTGAATGACATACCATGGTAACTCGAACTGTATATCATTGCTCTTTGGTAAATACTCACCAGGTGGCACGTGGCGGATCAAGTTATACAACTCGTACGGATCATGTTCCAAGTCGAAGAGTTCTTGCTCCAGTGGAGATTGTGCCGCGGTCCAGTCGATTCTCGAATCTCGATACTCAAGTAACCGAAGAACCATACTAGTAGAACCAGTATAACTTACATCTGGCGCCTTCAATCGCATTTCTTACAATAATGGCTCTATTAACGCCTCCTTCCCCTTCGTCTCTCGCCCTAACGTATCAAAATCATGATCGCTCAAACTGTTCGGAGTATCACCCCAGGTGAACTTTCACTATTCGAAAAGTCGACAAATGTGCGAACGCCCCGCCTCCCACCCGCTTCCCCCACCCGCGCTTCCGTCGTGTCGTTCCCCTCCCTCTCGTCGACTTTGCCCATGTGCGCCCCCATCCTGCCCCGATCGCGATGGAAGTACTCGGACTCGAGGTACCGTTGCCAGAACTGCTCCTCGCTGAGCTCCAACGGGACCTTCTCCTCGTAGGCGCGGTGCACGGCCGGGTACATGACATTGGACGCGAGCAGGGACGATCGCGATCGGATCGAGGGCCGGGGGAAGACGCGGTCATTTCGCCCCCTGACGTCGCCGTAGGTCCTATCCGGAGGATCGTCTGCACGTTTTTATATCACCTCAGGGTCCAATGGACCTCCCACACTTCCATCAGTGCTCTGTTTTTGAGGCCATCATGATGTTCTCTTTCACTTTCATATTTGTTCCTGCATACTCGCGGTTCATGGAATAATTGGCTCGCCAAAAAGGGCTCAACGCATATTATTATGGTAGTACCGTAGTAGAACAATCTCCAATCCGAGACCTCTGCTGGTGAAGTGACACACATATCTGCATACCAGGCCAGCGACTGTACTGTAACTACCAGACCTAGCACAAACTCTGGACACAATGCCCATAACTTTTGCAATTTTGGGGTTGTGACCTTAGTTCAAGCTAGCAAAAGGACTGAATAGGTCATACCCTGCATGTCCTAGCTGGGTTTTGAATGCAATTGATCAGAAGACCACCCCCGCTTTGATTCCCTGATTTTAGTGATCAACATTTTAAACCATAACTCTGGACACTTTAATTCCTACGTAGGCTACGATACTATTTTTTGAGTTCCCGCCAGAAAAATCCAAGATTTGATGCACACTCACCATGGCGTCCGCCGAAACGAGGGCACTACATGATTAAAGCATATAGATGATGCAAATGTTCTTTAATATGGTTGTATTAAGTATGGGGAAAAGCCGTTCTGGCTAAAAAACCCCATTAGACTCATCCCAATGAAAAAATAGGCGGCGCATCCAACCTCAAATCTTCACCTAGAATTTCACCATCGGCCTCCCACTGCTCTTGCGTCATCCGGCTTGTGATCCCAAGACAGGTCCATCGCCCTCCCCGCCCTGCATATCACCGTGCGGAAATCGCCAATGTTGGCGATCACGATAGACCTGCCGGATCCTCCTCCCTCGTCGCTGCCGCTGCCGCCATCGTGTTCGTCATCGTCCATCGTCCTCATGGAGAGGTCTACTTGCGGGGGATTCAGTCGATATCAAAGTCATCATCATAGTCGCAGTTGTGGAACTCGACGCATCGTCATGATCGTCGACGTTGATTGCATCCCCCACGCACGGATCCTCCCCGGCCGCCGCACCGACCTCCTCGTTGCAGTCGTAGTCGTCATCGAATCCCCCCCCCCCCCGCAAAGTAGTGCGCGCAGAGGCCCTCCCCCCCAGCAGCTCGCAAGGCCAATCCCGCAATCATTGCCGACGAACTTCCCGCTGCGTGCGGTGCGGGGTCAGGGGCGGCGGGGGTGTGCGTGTGGGATGAGGGGTGGGAAGTCGTCGCGGCCGAACGGCGATGCAGCGGAGGCGGGGGCGAGGACGGCGACGGAGGGGACAAGCGCTGCGATCGCTGCCATAGTCCCGACGACTCGGCCGGCTCGGGAATTCGAGCCATTCGCTGGTCATCGTGTTGATTCTATGCATCGCGACAACGTCGTGGAGGGGGGGATAAGAGTGGATTGAGAGAGGGGCAGGGGTGGTGCTGTTCACAAAAAAATGAAAAAAAGTTAAGTTTTTCTTTTGACACAAAAAATAACCAAAATGGTCACCAATTTAAAGCGGATCGTCTGGATCTAGGCCTTACACGCTGCCCAATCGATAGTTGACATTGTTGGGCGTTCAATTTGGTGGTATGAAGATGGACATGGCGTGGCGGTTATTGAATTATGTGGCCCGCGAGATCTGTGTGCATCCAGCGACTTTCGGAAGGAAAAAAAAACGAGTACAAAGTATGGAATAAACCTAAGTAATTGACTGGAATGTTATCACTGAATACCACCCGTATAATATATCATTGGAAAGAGGAGATTAAGGGGATTCCGCAGTACTGTCTCAGAATTGGCATATCTCTTAGGCCTCTTTAGATATTGGGCAATTTCGGCAACCGTCCAAAGTTTAGCTAGCGTAGCACACAATTATTTGTGTCCAGAGTTTACGCTAAGTCTGGTACCTATCGGTAGCGGTAGGTACCGTACAGGCGTGTCCTGGCACCCATCAGATAAATGGCCTCCCGTATGTAGGTTTTGTACCAGAACTAGCGCGACGGCTAAAATCAATTTTCGGCCAAAACCTCTAGCGCCCCACCATGGTAATTTCCGCCGAAAATGCAATCTTGTGTAGCAACAAGACTCCTCCCCCCCATTCAAAATCCGTTCAGACTTAAGCTTCCACCATCATGCGGAATGACACTGGCCGCTCAGTGTCGCCTTCCCGGCTGTCGTGAGTCCCACATCGGGTGCCCGCTCACACCAGCATATCGCGTAGTTGACCGCCCGATTCGCCGCTGCGTCGCCTATGTTCCGACTGCCTTCCTCACCGCGGCCGCCGGAACCGAGCGACACGTCGATGCCAATGGGTCCAAACGACAAACCTCTTGCGTCGGAACTGCCGGAAACGGCCCATACACGGCTGTGGGCACCGTCGTCTGCACCACATCATCAGTGGCGGCGCGTTGTACACATACTAGTCTAATTAACACTATTACAGATAATATATTCTAGTTTTAACAACGTAGACTTGTCGCGCAGCATGTTGGCTGATTGTTGTGTGCGGCGGCATCGGGGGTAGCGCACCATGGTGGCCGTAGGGGATGATTGCGGCCGCCATGGTTGGGGTGGTATTTCGGCTAGCTTTACCTAGAGGCACAGCGTACTTTAGGGTAGTTACCTACTTTTAGCTCTCGCAAAAAGGGAGGCCATTTATCTGATGGGTGCCAGGGTAGTTCCTGTCACCTACCTACCGCTAGGTAGTTAGGTGACAGTAACTAGCTGGAGCGCAGATATGGGTGGTGAAGTGAGCCTAAAGTATCTTTTGGCTACAACTAGCTAGCGGATCAAGGACAGACTAACACCCCCCATCCTTGCGTCCAAGACAAAAAGCAAAAACAAACCAACCACGGTGGATTCCCTCCACCGACCAATGTCATATCAAAATCGAGGGCACCACACAGTGAAGTGAACGAAAGATATGGCGACCGGCGCTGGATAAGTGTGATATAGCGGTCAAAGTACCCGATAAAGGAGACGAAATCAAAGCTGACAGATAGGAACCCCTGGCAGATGACGCCGACGAAGGAGCCGCCGAAGGCACAAGCTGAAGTGGCTGAGAATGGGGCAGATCCTGCTGACGCGAGAGATGAACATCCAAGAGAGACTGTTGTAGGAAAAACGACAGAGGACACATGAAGGAATCCTGTAAGCATCAAAAATGTGCCCCATCACGCATCTCCTTCGTGAAGATATCAGCAGGGTTGATCCGACCAGGGACATGAATGACTTTCAGAGAGGAATCCTGAACCCACTCGCGGACTGCATTCTTGCGCATTTCCATGTGATGAATCTGTTTAGTGGTCATATTGTGAGACCACTTAATGCACGATTCGTTGTCATTGTACAGAGGAGATGCGACGGCCGTGTTGATAATGTCGTGGCCGCCCGTGCGAACCGCATCCGCAAGATGATGAATGCCCATCAATAATTTGGAGACCTCATTCGTCGCACGGATTTCTGCCTCACAAGAGCTCAGTGAGGTACGCTCCTGGCGAACAGCAGCCCAAGCAACAGGACCACCCTGTCGAAAGACAATGCCACCACTCATACTCCGACATTTGAATAACGGAAGCAAGGTACCGTCACGAACCACCGAACCAATTTGTGAGCCCCAGCAAGCATCGCTATAGGAAGTGAGAGGAGATTGGTGTGAAGGCAAAGGTGGTTTAGCATCAGTATAAGCTTCAACGTCCGAAGAATCTGGGAAGTGGACAAATGTGTGAACCGGTTCCGTAGATGAGGACGTGAAGTGTATGCCAAAGTCGTGAGTCGAGTGGATATAATGGAGAGCATGGAGACCAGCCTTCATGTGACCCGTGGATGGTTTGCAGTTATAGGATGACAGGAATGAGTGGACCGGCGCCAAGTCAGGCCGAGTAGCGGTGGCCAGCTAACCGATGCTACCAACGAGGCTTTGATATGCTTCCGTCCAACGGAGTTGGGCGGGAGAATCATCAGCATCAGACGACGGGGCGATAGAATCAACAGGAACGCCCGAACGATAAGGAGTAGCCGTAGGAGTAGCCTCCCAGGAATCCCGGCAGAATTGTTCCACCAAATTAGCAGCGAAACCTGTCTGGTTGAGATGATCGTCGACCCGTGAAGATGTCATGCGCCAAGAGAAATGAATCCCGAGAAACCACTCGACTAAACCCATAAAATCGACTTTAACCCATTCTCGTAACAAACGTTCAAATAGTAACTCAACCGCGGGATCCTCCGAAAAATAGACAAAATCATCAACATAGAGGCCCAACGATAACGGAACAGATGAAGCGGAAGACGTAGGATCCCAAGGGTCACGCATGAACCCAGTGTAGAAGCACGGGTCATGGGCGTTCGGAGTAAGGCCAATCGAACGCAGAATAGAATCAATCTTTTCGTACCAGTGGCAAGGGCTCCGACACAAACCGTAGAGGGTCTTCTGCAGTAACCAATACTCACCCTTGGCGGCATCCGGGTCACCAGATGGAGGCCGTACAATCGTGATCTCCTCAGGAGGAAGAATACCCTGGCAAAAAGCGTTCTTGCAATCGCCCTGTTTCAGACCCCGACGGTGCTGGACAGCAAGGCTGACGAGATAACAGAGGCTGTCAAAACGGAGAATGGGTGCAAAATGATCGCTCTTTGACCACTCCCGACCTTCACGATTGCCCAATACGACGATCCGAGATTTGGCCCGAAGGGGCATGAGGTTTTCGTCTTTCTTGATGGTCAAAACACACATAGTTTGAATAGCCCGAGGAGCACCCTTTTCCCACAAAGCCCGGTATTCCCCCAGAGTGAGACGTTTAAAAGTGCCAAGGCTCTCGATGCCGGTCTTCTCCTCATAATAGCTCTGGAGCCATACTTCACGATCGGGGTGGGAAGACGCGAGAGCCTGCAGGAGCGAGGGCGGGCAATCCCGATGGAGGTTGATAGCGCTGACGAGACTGGCGACAGGATCGAACGTAGTTCGAGGTACCAAAGAAGCCGACGGGACGGGGCCGGACGGGCTGCGGAAAAAGGAGTGAGCCACATGGCCAGGAACCAGAATGCCCTCCATGCAAAGATCAACCCAGGTGTACGGAAGGTTCGGTAAATCGATGCCCCAATCCTCGGACTTCTTCTTGACGTGAGTTTTGAAGCTAAAGCGATACGTCCCGGAAGACGTCCATGTGAGATAACCCTTGTGATAGGCGCCGTTGTGTTCATAGGTAATCCGACTGTTCACCAAGAGAAACGGAGGGAGAAGAGCCGAGGAGCCGTCGTGAGAGGAATCCAAAGAAGCAGAAACTGGAATGGGCACAGCCGGAATAGATGAGGCCATTTCTGAAAGCGGGACCGATGCCGCGGTGCCGTTGTCAAACAAGATCTGGTACGACGGTGAGCCAGAAGTGTCTGTAGAGAGGGGTATGTCCATAACAGTGCCCGCAAGAAGCATATTCGTCGTAGGGTCCATCCGCTCGACCCGCGTCCCCGGAGGATAGGGTTCTTCCACCAAAACACCCTCATCACGAAGTAAAGAGCAAAAGAGACCGCCGTCGTACTTGAGAGAAGGATAAACCAATGAAGGAAGACAATAGGGGTCCAGTCAATACGAGTCCGGTTCGTAGTACCGTTTTGTGCGCGGGTTGTACATTAACAGAGCATTCGACGTGGGCAAGCGACCGATGGCGATGCCGTCCATGGTATGAGATTGACAATGGGACCGAGGGATATCGCCATCCCGTTCGTGATGGAAGTAGCAAACCGAGAACAGCGGAAACCAAGTACGCTCGTCGTGTCCCGATCCGTGAACGAGAAGAAACGGAGAGGCCAATTTGCCACCAAATTTACCCGGAATCGCATTCATCATCCTCGCCGAGTGAACAATCGCATAGAACCAAAAAGTCTGAGGCATTTGTTTTTCCGTGAGGTAAGCACGAGCCATGTGCACCATGACCTTCCAGTGAGACTCCACCAGGCCATTGGAGGACTGTCGGCCAGCCACGGCAGCAACGATGTTGGAAGCATTGTTGATGAGGTGTCCCCGAATTGTAGTCCCGAAAAGTTTGGTATCACAATCACATCGGAAACACTGAGCGTAGGAACCCGCATCAGCCCGAAAGAGACGGAAAGCAGCCAGAATCGACGGACTCGACAGATCCTTGAGACCAAAGACCCAGTTATAACGCGTGGCACGGTTGACAAAAACGAGAGAGTACCGGAAGCCGCCCGTGGAGACACAGTCGCCGAAGGCGATGTCGACATGAACGATGTCGAGGTAAAAGGACCGTTCGCGGTCAATGGCCCCGCCCCGAGGAGCCTTCGGGATCGACGTAAAAGAACCAAGAGACATTGGAAACTCACCGCCATCCATCCATTGGCCATCCAGACTGGTCTGAAGGATATGTTTGTAGTTGCGGAACCGTCGGCAGCCAAGAGCGCGATGGAGCTCCTCCGAAGTCCAGTGCGTTTTAGTGTCGGAACCATTGGAACGATCGCACGGACAAACTGGGGGAAGCACCGAACCCAGACGATGAACTAGCCGAACGACCTCATCCTGAGAGAGAGACGAAAGGAGACAAGGGGCGACCGACTCCGAATCCGTGGACGGAGGAGACGGGGGGGAAGGAGGATCCTTGATGCCCGAGAGTCGATCGGAGAGGACCCGAAGTTGCTTGGAGATAAGAGCCAAATCATCGGGAGAGAATGTCGTGGACTGACGGCGATGAACTTGTTTCGGAACCGGAGATATGAACGTTGGAAGGTCCGAATCAGCGGTGTCGACCAGGGAAGAACTGCCGTCCTGAGAGGCGTCGTCCTCGATCACAGCCGGGCCGGGAGAGGGGAGATCATCCGTACGTGCCCGGAAGGCAGAACCTTCGGTAGGATAGACAACAGGAGCACACCGAGGTTGAACGTAATGAAGCGACGAAAGGGGAGCGGACTTACCCAGGGGCTCGTACGAGAGGTGGCAGTCGGTAGACATATCCACGCTGAGAATGACGCCCGGGAAGTACACATGCATCCCCGTATCAAAACTCCCGACGAAGCCGCAACCACGCTGACGGAGGTGAGCGCGGAGACTGTACAGAGGCAAACGGAGGGCGGGGACGTGAAGGACATTCCGGATGAGAAGGCGTTGACCGTTCAGCGAGACGATGGCCGTGCCCCGCCCCAGGACTGGAGCATAAGAGTTGTTGCCCATCCGAACATGAAGGTGGCGGACCGACTTGTAAGAGATGAAGGCCGACCGATCTGGAAGCATGTGGTCCGTGGCCCCAGTATCCGCCACAATGAGACGGAGCGAATCACCCGGAGAGACGGCTCGGAGGAGTGAGGATACCAAATCCGAAGGGAGGACGATGTCGCCACCAGAAACCGTAGAAGCTGAAGGAGCACTAAAGCCAACACGCAAAGCCATAGAATTCGAAGGAACGCCACACTGAACCGACCCAACTGGGGAAGCATGTAGAGAGAGAGAGACTCGATGGAGACCCGAGAACAAGATGGGAAATAGTTGGAAACAGACCCGTTAGGTTTATAGTCTGCCCCATCGTCATCCCCATACCACCAAAAATCATCCGCAGAATCCTCGTCGTCGAACGTCTCCGGCTCAACAGCCGCCGTCAGACCTGCAGGGGCAGAGGCCGAACCCGAATCCGGAGCGGGAGGAGGACTCACGGCCGCCGGCGCAGCCGCCGGAGGGGAAGAAGATGAAGGCGCGGAACCACCAGATGCACCAGCCTCAGATGAGCCACCGGCACCCGACGAAGCACTGCCACCCCGATCCCCACCAACCGCGATGATCTTCAAATTCAACTCGCCAAGGAGAGGACACTTGAGAGTGTGGTGTTTCACTTTCCCACTGCAAAATGCACAATAGAAGCCACCACGGAGAGAACACTGCCAACGGGCCTTGACAAACCCCGAATCGTACGTCGCCAGCCACTCGAAAGGATTCCGAAACTCCTTGCCGTCTTTATCCGTAGCGACGGTGGCCGCCGAAGGACCGCGAGGAGTGTTGCCGGGAGTGCCGGGCTTGGGTTTCCCCTCCACGAGCTTGAACTCATCCATAAACTTAGCATCACCGACAATGGAATCGATCGTGGCGACGGACAGATCCTTGTGTTTCGAAGCAAACTGGGAAAGAAGATCCTGGTAGCAGGAATGCATACCCCGAAGGAATAGCATGACCTGAAGAATCGGGGGGATGGCCACAGACGAGCGAGAGAGGGCACCCATGTGGCCTTCAAAGCGGGACCGAAACTCGTGGATGGTTTCCTTGTCACCCTGCGTGTCATTGAAAAGCGCGAGAAGAGTAGTGAAGGAGTTAGAGATCAACGACGGCCGGAAATGGTCCTCGAGGCCCTGGAGCATCTCGAAGCCCTTGCCGAAGTACGTCGTCCCGGTGTTCTCGAACAGGAAGCGAGCCGGGCCATCCTTCAGGGCCGTCCAAAGTTGACCCTCCCAGAACTGGCTGGCAAGAGCATTCCGAGAGTCCATGAGAAGCAAATCGTCCGAACGGGCCATGGAGAAGCCGTCAACGTGGAGCCAGAACAGGAGGACGTCTCGCTGCTGAAGATAATCCTCCCCCGACTTGATCGGAGCCAGGGTGAAATGATCAGAAGGGACCGGGATAGGAGCCAGAGAAACTCCCGGGGATGACACCCGATCCGGCATGGAGGACGCCCCAGGAGGCCCCCCATGAAGCGACGTCCGAGAGGTGGAGACAGACAGGTCATCCACCATGGCCGCGTCGACCGAGCCGTCGTACACGGGGGACCGCACGGGATGACCGGTGGAAGGAATGGAGGACAAACGACTGCCATGACTGCCCGAGGAGGAAGAAGAGGAGCGCCCACCCTGATATCCACCAACCGAAGGAGAAGGCAAGTGCCCCCCATGATAACGACCGCCAGCCGAAGAGATGGACTGATGCCCCCTAAAAGACACGGAAGATGGGAGGGAGCTCCGACGGGAGGGAGGAGACAGGGAGACCTCTTCCTCCGGATCCGGCCGGCGAGCAGAGACAGGGGGGGGCACTTGCGGCGGCAGACGAAGAGTCGGATGAAACCCCCCACGAATACCCCCAGGATCCGTGGGGCACGAGAGAGACGACCTCGCGTACCGATTCCGAACAGGAGTGCCGGAAGAAGGCGGAACCGAACCCCCCATGAACTTGAAGGCAGAAGAACGAAGTGGCGGAGACGAGCCACCTGGATCCGCGGGACCCCCGGAAGGAACCCCCACCGACGAGGAACCCCCCATAAACCGAGCGGAAGAAGACACCACCAAACCACCAGCCGAAGGAAGGCCTGCCGAAGCACCCAACGAAGGACCCACCGCCGTGCCAACCGAGGGAGAGCCCGAAGCCGAAGGAGAGAGGTACGCGGCCATGAACGCTGTGCCCCCAAATGTGTTGTCCGACGGCGACGGGGCACAGAGACCCCCCAAAATTTCCAAGCCCAAGGAGAGTAGATAATCGGGGAGGTGGTCGACGGGGACGATCGACGCCACCGGCACGCCCGAGGCATGGCAATACTCAGTGAGGTCGGGGCAAGGGTCGTGATAGACCTGATGCCCCTGGTGGGAGAAGAAAGCAGACGCGGCCGCCAATAACCCCCCATCGACAGGATCGGGGGTCGCATCATAAATGAAGCTGACGGGAGAAGACGAACCCCGGAGAGGCATCACCCGTAAAACCACGGGGGGGAGGGAGAATGTCCCGCCCCCTACAACAGGAGGGGGGGGAGCACCCGAGGCGACCGAAGGCGAGTCGCCGTCGGGATCCAACGCAAACCCCCCCTGTGGAGGCGCGGCGGCCATGGCGGCCAAGACAACGGCCGTGCCCCAAGAGGGAGGAGAAGGCGGCACGTTGTCCGCCGGGGGCGCGTCGGCCGCCAAGGGCATACCGTGCGCGCGAAGGCCAGGGCGGAGCTCCATGGCCCCAAAAAATCACCGCCGAATGTCTTCGAGAGCGGGGAGATCGTCAAAGCCTTGTTCGAGAGCGGTATGAATGGAGAAATAAAAACGGTCGTCGGAATCCCCCTCGGCAAAACCACCCCAAAAAAAGATCGTGGAGGCCGAGGCAAACTTCAAGAGTCGCGGTGACGACGGCGTCCAGGCGACGAGAGAGCCTAACTTGGATCCGACACGACGGGCCAAAAATGACAATCAGCTGAGCGATTTGCTGGCATTGGGCTCCAAGGCAATGGAGAAATTGATAGGGCGTCAAACACGGAGGGCGATGACGGAGGGCAGGCGCAAACCGATGGGGGGGAGGAGAGGGAGAGACCGAACGGCAGCGCCGAGGCATGGAAATGGAATGCCGACGAGAGAGGGAAGCGTATTTTTTTTTTGAAGGTAATCGCGCTCCGCGCGAGAGGAAGGAAGCAGGGATAATGCCGTCCGCAGTCAGGGGGGCGGCGTCTCCATGGTTCACCGGTGCGGGCTCATAACCTGCTGGTGGTGAAGTGAGCCTAAAGTATCTTTAGGCTACAACTAGCTAGCGGATCAAGGACAGACTAACAATCTACGGTACAACCTTTTTTTTTTTAGGGGTTCTGTGGTTTGTACGACTTTTTTACCACACAGTTTCTGTATGACCGTGACTGTACAAAAACACACCAACCATGGGCGACGTCGGCCACGGCCTCTGCCACCGTCCATGGCAGTCTTCCGCCGGTTCCGGCACGACGCGCGTGCTCTCCACATTGTGGTCGACATTTGGCACGCTCGGTTTAATTTTTTTGCCGGAGGAGGGTGAGTTCTGTCGCTTTTTGTACCAGTGCTCGTTAAATCGATTTTTTGCCCAACACTGACGACGTCCGCCGCCGCCTCTGTCGCCGCCTATCGCTGTCTGCTGCCCAACCCGGCACGACCCACGAGCTCGAAACATCGTGGGCGACGTCGAGCACGCGTGATTTGTTTTATTCGCGCTGTGGGGGCTGCTTTGGGCGACGAAATGCGACCCATTGCAAAATAGAGAGGGGGAGGGGGGCCAGGCCTTAGGAGGGCGCCAAGCAAACCAA
>JALLPB010000816.1:0-12736 GCA_036939975.1 Cyclostephanos tholiformis | reverse complement strand
GGGCGGGGGGGGGGGGGAGGGAGACCATCGTGGGAGGCTCGACGGACGACGGCGGCGGACGACGGGGACTTCCGCCTTCGGCGGGCATGGGCGGCGTCGTCGCATTCCGACGCGTGGTGAAGGAGGGGGGAGAGGATTGTACCAATTCGTTAATCGATCTGCCATCAAGCTCGCAAATATTGACGCGTTATTGGGATTCATCCTAACGTCCGGCGTGAGCGAAGTGGAGGAGGAGCAGGAGCAGGAGCAGGAGCAGGAGGAGCGGGAGGATGATGAAGGATGTAAAAAATCGACGACGACGCGAAATGATTCCCGACAACGACGACGGCGTCTATCGCATCGTCCCTTCGTCTTCGTTGATCTGTGCGGCGCCCCCGGAGGATTCAGCGAATATGTCCTGTATCGACTCATGCATCCTGCGTCGCCGATACGACGGGCAGATGATACTACCGCTGCTGATGATGATGATTGCGACGATGATGACGATGGGGACGACAATGACGAATCCCCCTCGCAGCAGCAGCAGCAACAAAAACGCGGTGAGGGCGGTCGAGGAAACGGCATCCGCGCATCATCTTCATCGACGATGGAGTGCGTGAATGATAATCCCGTGTGTTACGGATTCGGAATGAGCCTCGAGGGCAGGAACGGCGATGGCAGGGGAATACGTTGGGACTTGGACCACCTTAGACGGTTCATCCATTTTCTTCGCACTGCCAAATACGATCCGTCCGATGTGGATGACGATGTTGACGTCGCGAGGGATCCGGGAACAACGTCCTGCTGCTATCGCGTCTGTCGTGGCGCGGACGGCTCAGGGAGCGTCTACGTTTGGGACAACGTGCTTCGGCTACAACGGGAAATACAAACGACCTTGGTGGTACCACCACCCGAAAAAGACGCCGATTCGTTGTCGTCGAGAGGTAGTCGATGCGACAAACACGACGACGATGACAATCCCCTCGCCGACCTGGTAGTCGCGGATGGCGGCTTCGACGCCCAGCGAGACGCGGTCGATCAAGAATCGATGGCGCACAAGCTCGTCGTATCCCAGACCGCCGCAGCGCTTGCCCTGCTGCGTTCCGGGGGGATATTCGTATTGAAACTTTTCGGTTCCAGGGGGGAGGGGACGAGGAGGATGCTGACCGAGCTTTATTTCATGTTTGATCGGATGACGTTCTTGAAACCCATATCGTCAAGACCGGCTTCCGCGGAGAGATATCTGGTCTGTTGCGGATATGCGGGACCACGACCGGGTTGGGACGGACTGGCTTGGAGAGAGCAGATGATGCTCGAGGAATCGCCCGATTCACGCGGCGCTGCGCGGGAGGAATCTTCTCAATTAGAATTGTTGATGAACTCGATCGACGGGGAGATGGCAAAGTTGAACTTGGACGCTTGTCGTTCCATTGTCAATTACCTAGATGACAAAAGGAAATTTGTGGAGCGGGGGGATTTCTCGTGGAATACTCAAAGATTCCGTCTCGACCCAAGGCAATATGAAGAAGCTTGGCAGTTGAGATAGTCAAGACGATTCTTTTAGCTAGGTAATTAATAACACAAGATCACATGCTGACTCCACTGCAATCAAACATGTCTTCTATTGGGGGTTGTGTGGACTCGTGATAAGAAGATAAGTCGTCATCCTCAGAGGAATCAGGGAAACCTGAAAAGAGAGACATGTCAATCGAGGTCGTGTCACCTCAATGTGTATCTGAATCTACACGAACTTACGGGTATCAATCGGCCCCGAAAGTTTTCGCCTCGACGAAGCTCCCAAGTTCAAAGTCGGCAGTATCGGGAGCTGCTGGTGAACCATGAGAAAGATTCGGCGACTGCAAAGACCGAGCATAGCGACGGCCCCCACTCGACAGCGACGACCCTCATTAATGGCGGCGCAACAGCGGCTTGTCGATCAGGTCCAACAAAAGTTCGGTCTGTATCTCGGTTGTTTCTCCGCAATGCGGCACCGAACCCAACCTGGTGTAATAGTCGGCCCCGAAGGATTTACCGAAAAGGTCCATGTCGAAGAAGCTTCCCAGCTCGAGGTAGGTGGTCTGCGGACGCTGTAGGAACCACTCCGTCGCGAGTATCCGACCCAGCGGACCGGCGCATACGATCACGATATCCCCCGGTTTGTGGTGTCGGGTGTTGTTGATGTTGTCGTGATAACCCCCCGGGAAGGCATTACGGCCGGAGATCCTCGTCACGGACTCGGGTCGTATGTCGGTACCGGCCTCGAACGCGTCCATGTCCGCCTCGTCCGATACGACCATGTGTACATGTCGATCCGGATTCCGTTTCACGTACCTAAGCAATACCCTCCTCGCGGCGAGGTAATTGGAGTTAATGAACACCGTGGCGATCGTGCGCTCGACGGTGGAATTCCCGAGCTCCGCGTTCGCGAATGCGTTATCGTCCGCGTATTCCCCCGCGCACGGTATCCCGAAGATCAGGCCGGGTTTTTCCCTGTGAAACGCCCTCGTCATGACGACGCGCAATTCCTCCGATAGCCACTGCATCCCCCGATCGGTGTGTCCGTCGGTTTTCTTCATTGCCAATATCTCGCCGTCGTTGTAATGCGCGTACGAGAATGGCACGCGTTGTATGAGCCTCCTGAGTAACAGCTGCAGGTCGCATCGTCCGAGGACGAATTCGTTCCGAGTCCATGGACAGCGCCGGACCGATCCTGCTTCCTTTTTCGGGGCGAACGACGATGATGACGATGACGACGACGACGATGATGGCGATGATGGCAATCGAAGTGAGAAAGGCGGCGTATTCGTGGGGGGGGGGGGGAGGAGTTCGTCCGTATTGTCATCCTCCGACGTCCGTCCCCCCGCCGCGACGACATGTCGAGCGGTGCCCGCCATCGGGGGGAGGCCGCCGCTCCTGTGCATACCCAGGACGTATTCGTCCAGCGAGGACGAAACGTCTTCGATGATCCCCCGCGTGCGCCACGCGAATATCAACGCGATGCAGAGGACGGATGTCGTGTAGACGCATCTCCTCGTCGCGATACGCATCATGTTATTATTGTTAGGAATAATATTACGGAGGCGACTACTAATGGATGTGTATGTTTTGTATGGTTCATCATGGTCTCTACACATGACGAGGTCGTCGGCGGGGGCATTATTTTTTGTCGGGCCCGGCCCGCTCGCCCCCAGATCCCAAGAGAGAGACACCTATCTACGCAAGAGAGAAAGTGTGGGAGGAAAGACAATCGTCACAACATCAAAAACTCTACGTGTATTAAAATAGAGTGTGTGTGTGACAAAAAACAAAGGGAGCACCAACACCCACAAAAAATAATAAATATATCAAAAAGGCAGATAGAGAGAGTAGAGATAGAATTGTAATTTTTTTTTAAAACCAATGGACGACGACGACGACAACCTCGACGACGATCGACCGTCCGTCGCCGTGGCCGAATTGCGCGGCCATAGGGATGGTCCCATTCACATCGTTCGATTCACAGGTGAGTGGCAATTATTATATAGGATGTTATTACCAAAGAATATATATAATTTTTGATGTTATAATATTTATGATGAATCCTCCCATTCGATCGATCGTGTTTCGGATGGAATACGAAACAAAAAACGAAAAACTCCGTCAAACTCTCATATCATCATTCATATCCATATTCCCAACCCCCCGCCCCCCTCCCACCCAGCCGATGGCAAGTATTGCATCACGGGCGGTAACGACAGGACGGTTCGTCTGTGGAATCCCACCCGCGCGGATCCGGCGTGGACGTCGTCGTCGTCGTCGTCCGCCCGTCCATCGTCGTCGTCATTATCCCATCGTGCCACGGGGGGGGTCGACGTCGACGCGGACGGGAACGACCATCGTCCCCCCCCGCGTGCACATCGGGGACCGGACGAACTGCCATCGGGATTGCCGATGCAAACGTACGCCGACGGTCACATGCATCCCGTGAGGTGCATATCGACCAATAGGTCGTCGTCGGTACTGCTATCGTCGAGTCACATGACATTATTGACGACGGACCTGGTCACGGCGCAATCGATACGCAAGTTCTGGGGACACGACGCTAGGATAGAGCACGTCGCGTGCCTCGGCGGCGGCGGCGGCGGCGGCGGCGATATCATGGACGACATCGCCGGTGGAGGGGGGTGGTGGGGGGAGGAGGTATACGCCAGCGCGTCGTACGATGGCACTGTGCGGCTGTGGGACGGACGCAGTCGGTCCAGCGTGCCGTTGATGATACTGAGCGATGCGAGCGATTCGGTATCGTGCGTCGAACCCTCTCGAGGCACGGGCGAGGCGCGCATCGTCACGTCGAGCATCGATGGGAGGGTAGGTAGTTTGCACACGTTGGGTTGGACATTCCTGTCCTTGGCCTTGCTCGGACGTCATCGAATTGTATCCTTGCACACGCGCACCCTAAATTTTTACTACATCATCGACCCCGTTCTTTTTCCCTTCCCCGACGAATGTAATGCCCGTGCTGTCCTACCATAACGATGCGTTCTCGATGGAACGACGACGACGACGACAAAATAAATAGATGAGAACGTACGATCTGCGCAAGGCGAGGCTCGTCACGGAGGACGTATCCCATCCCATCACGTCCTTCTCCTTGAGCAACGACGGGATGTCGTTGGCGGCATCGTGCCTCGATGGAATCGTGCGTTTGTGGGACAATGCCGACGACGGCGATTACGATGGGAAGGCTGCCGCTACCACTGATGGATCATCGTCTCGTAAGCGACGAACGCGAAAGAGGGTGTACGGGAAGCTGCACTCGCATCACGAATGCAAGAATTACAGGGTGGAATGCGCTTTCGCGTCCAACGATGCCAGCGTGATAACAGGTTCGGAATGCGGGGGGGTGGCGGTGTATCCTGTCGCCGATCACCACGACGATTCGCATCGATGGAAGAGGACAAAAGACGATTACGATGGCGAATGCGGCATCGGCACCACGGGACGACGAGCGAAATCATCGGCCGCCGCGATGGCGAGGTCGAGTGCGAGGACGTTGCGTGGGCACACGGGACCGACGTGCTCGGTGGCGGCGTGTCCGCAGATGTCCAGGCCGTGGTTGATACTATCGTCGAGTTACGATGGAACCGCATTGGTCTGGGCCAGTAGGGAGCGTCGCGATTGCTGTATCGATGGCTGAGATGACTTTCCTTGTAGGAAGGACTGACCGAGGAGGGTGTACGATAAGTACTCCCCGCCGTGAGACTGAAATATAACGGCCGGAGATCCCCAAATCACCCCCCGCCCGCACACTCTAAGATACCAACGACACGTAAATCCACAATCCCCCCAACCGCGCCTCTTACAAAAGATAACCAAAGTCGATAGCAACGATTAGACAAAAGAAATAAAGTCGCCGCTGGAATCGAGAATGAGGTTTCTCTCCTTCATGGCCCCCATCGCACTCTCATTGTCCTCGTCCGGAATCCTTCACTCAGTCGATGCTGACTCGCCCTCGAATAACGACGGCAGTTATCCACTCGCGACCATGATGAAGTGGAAAACTCCTGACTCGCCCTACGCGTCGTACCTCGGCAACCTGATGGCCGCGGCCCGTCCCACTTTCGATTCGCAGCCTCGACGACGCCTCGGGGACGGTAAAGAAATCGACCTGTCGTCGTACTCGATCAAATTCGAAAAGTGCATAAACATCAAGCATTACGACGAAGAACACAACGATCGGACGGTGTTCGAAACTCAAAAGCTCGTCATGTTCCGCCTTTGTCCCGATAACGGCGGCGGCACGTGCTCGAGCGGTGGCTGCAATTCCAATTACGGGGAGTTCATCGTCGACATGGATACCTACCTTGAGATTATGCTCCAGCACAAGAAGGAAGAGCAGAACGCCTACTGCGAGGCGTGTCAGTCATGCGCCGCCACGAAGGATGCCGACGAAAGGCGCAATCGACGTCGTCGTAGTCGTCGTCGCGCGACGACCGCCGTCGACTGCGACACGTGCTACTCTCATTGTAAGAACGTAAAGAACATGGAGGAACACGGATACGTCGATGCCGCCGAGTACCATCGCTGCAAGAGGGTGTACAGGAATCCCAAAACCGGCCTCGTTTACTTCGCGGGGGCGATGTGCGACAAGTCAGGCGCACGTATCAAGGTGGGGCTGTTCACCGACATGCGCTGCGAGAATCTCGACCCCGACGCAGCGCCGGAAATGTACGTAAAAAAGCACGGGCACAGTGTCAATCTAAGCTACTATCGTATGAAGCAGACGTTCGCGACCGACAGCTGCGTTGCGTCCTGCGCTAGCAGAGACAAAGATGACGACGATGGTGATGGAAACTACGCCGAGTCGAAAACGTCGAAGGTGTGCAAGAATCTGTACGAGGCGGCGGGCAAGTGCGAAAAGCCGCACGCGTTCGCGTCGGGCATTAGTTCTCAATCCGATTATTACCATGTGCAGGTCGCGAACGAGGATACCGTGTGCGAGTATATCGCCAACATCGATTCCGGCCCCTACGACAAGATGACGGGCGAGACAATCGTAAAGACGACCAAACCAATCGTCATCGTTGGCGGGACTAAGATCGATACCGTCCGGGTCACGGGGAGGCAGAGATTCTCCCTTACTGTCCTTGTAATTGGCACCGTCGGTTTCGTTGTTTACGCGGCATTTCTACGTCAGCGGTTGAATAAGTACGTACGAAAGAGGACGTTGGCGCCCGTTGGGCGTGGGGGGACCATGGCTTAAATGTGTGGGCGATCGAATCGTTTCCTTCTTCTTACGAGCGAGAGCATGAACGACCTCGAACCAGTCTTCCCGGCAGTATTAGAAACGCCCTCGCTCCCCTGGGGGGAATTCCCAACTTTCAAGTGTACGCGCAGCATACTTGAATGGGAATGTCTCGCAGCGTATTTCCGAGAAGTGTTGTAGTACGTAAAGTAATCCAGCCAGAAAGAGGATCCTTTATTGCCGCCGCACGCCCAAGATGATCCTTTTGTGCCGCCCATTATTCGCAGCACGTTTTTCCCTAGATGGTCTTATTGTGCCGCCCCATAAATCCACTTGTCAACGTCAACAACATGCTTTATTCCGTCTCACACCCAAAGGCTAACCATAGCACACGGAAGTCGCTTGGTCACTTGACTTTGAATATCTCAGTTCCACGCAATTTCGGATTATTCTCATGTAATTGCCATTGCTCCATAATTGCCATTTTTTTCTGCACCTGCGAAATTTCAGAGAATTCAATGAAATATGAGTTCTCTTTACCACCCATACCTGCGTTCAAAAGGAGAAGCTACATTTTGCAGAAATGCCTATCGTACCTAGTCAAAATAAGAGCAAGCGCAAAATATCAATTTAGTTGCCAAAAATAAAGCCGAAAGCCACATATAATGCACGCTGCCTGTGGGGACCTTCGCACCCAACACTGATGTGACATTTTTGTGCCGTGCCAAGCCCGCATACCTTCACGCCTCCACTCGCAAAAATGAGCTTTTCCTGAAAATAAACCCATGTTAGGCATCGCGTGGACTATTTTTCTAATCCTGCACAATGAGTATTAATGCAGGGGCATTCGATCATTGTTACATTAAATGCTGTTCTAATATTAAATATTTTTTACCTAAAAACATAACAACCATCAGTTCTCCAAGGTTGCGTCATCGCTTCGCTTTGTCGTGTACTTGGACGGTCAAAAAGTGCAGGTACGTCTGGGCCCAGTGAATTTTGATTTGTGAAGTTGGAAGACATAGTCACCGAAGATCATCTAGCATTCAGCTCTTCTCAATCGGCGTACTCTCTTAGCTTCCTCAGCATCTCTATACTTATCTGAACGATATGCTGTTTGGCCTTCGACTGTTATTTCATACGAAACATCATCACCAGAAATTCTATCGACAGTTGTCGTCGCAGGAGCATGAAGCTTCGGCTTCAGATTCAATTTTCCAACAAAATCAACATCAACCGGACCGGGGTGTTCTTGACGTCTGTTTTGAATTGATGATTTTGGTGGATTGACCGGAGCTGTTTTACGATTCGCGGCTTGTTCAGGAGAGTCCCTATCGGGTAAGGTGTCACCACTTGCCGCAGGTTTGACAGCTGAAGCAGGGGGGGCAGAAACTTGTCGGGTTGTTCCCCAAGAGAAGTCGTCCATGTGCCAAAATGAATACAGCGGCAGAACGAAATAGAATACAGGCACCCCAGCGAATACAAAGACAAGGAACCACCACCAGTAATCCCAGCGCGATCTCAATAAGAAGACAACCACCTGAACACCAATTACGATGCCCCACATAACAATAATAAGGAGTGAGAGAGGCTCGCCCATCCAGACGGTGATGTACACGATGTAGCCAACATAAATGAGACTAGCTGGGAGTATCAAGGTGGCTACCATGTCCAAGATGACAATGCTTTTCATCGAAAGGCAGCATACACCACACATGGTATTAACTCGAATTAATTCCAACATATTGTGGAATGTTGAATTAATCCATCTTCGGCGCTGGCTAAGAAGCACCGAAAATGTATGAGGGACGATTGTGTAACAATAGGCCTCAGGGACAAAACTGAGCCGCATATCAGGGAAGTAGCGTAGAAGGAGCGTTGTCAACATGCGATCTTCCCCGAGGTGGTAGAGATTCTTTTCGTGTAGCGTCTTGACATTGTTGGTTGCGTATCGCTGGTAGACATCATCGCATGATAAAAGTGGACGACCATCATCACTGAAGAGGCGATACACTAGAAAAGATTTGTCAATGTCAAAATACATCGTTTGTGGGTTGATCTGAAGTACTGGAATATATATATATGTAAACATTTAAAGGCAAACTCACTGGTGAAGCAACCGGGGAGACATGTGACACACCCGAACGCTGATTCAAACGCCTTCTTCATGTGATGGTTTGTGTAGTACTCGAACACTTGAATCATTGTCACCCAACTTTGCGCCTTGTTGTCGACCTTTGTTTCGCCACACAGGGCGAGGATTTGATCGTTCTTGTTCATGCTATAGGTCATGTGCGAGAGAGACTCGCGATCAATGCGAGTATCCGCATCGATTGCCATTAGAAAACGAACCTCGTCGAGGGGGAGCTGCAAGTGATCAAGGGCGTTCTTGATGGCCTTGTCCAGATCGTTCAATTCCCTGCCGTGGTGAAATCTATTCAGCAAACCAGAGAAAAGTAGCTGAGAATCACGCTTTCCGCGATTTCCTGCGCGGGGGCTACCTTTCTCACTTGGCAAACCACATTTCACTAAAAATATGAATATCATTCAGAATATAGATGAATTGTCAGGATGGATAATCAATAACATTTGTCGCTGAAGAAAAAAATCAGAATATAATATGCCCAGCTCGGTGGCGTATGATCATCTTACCTATTACCATATACTTCAACTCCTTTCCCGCGTCTTTGTAAATCCCTTTAAAATGAAAACAGATATATGATTGAATGAGCATAGTGCAATAAAGACATCACAAAGCCTGAGCTTGGCCACACGTACCATATTGTACCTTGGCTTGATTTTCAGTAAGCTCGCCAATGCTCGTGCACTTGTAAACCCTGTCATTCGGATTCATTTTATATCCAAGGATCTTCGCAAGGGTTTCGGGCGTTGAACATCTCTCGCCCTTGCCGGTTATATTACCATCCGCAATAACGAGTAGAACTTTGTTGTCGTCGGGGTACGACGTGTCCATGACACTAATTGCACAACGTTAATCATGTGAGTAGAATGGTCAGTTTCAAATAAACCACAAAGCATTTCGTCAAACTCACCTGTCAATAGTCTTCCGAAGCTCCTTGTCTCCTTCGTTGTAACATGGCACCATGATGATCATTTTGCTCCGGGTATCATCCCTCTTGATTGTCCGTTTCCACCGCACAAGGTAAATGAGTGAGCAGAGGCACTGGATAGCCAGCACGGCGGAAATTATAATCATGATCGCATACATGACATAGCCAAGTATTTGGCAGTAACTATGGCATCACATGACGGAAATGCAATGTCAAAGTTGTGGGTCGGATATGATGAATAATCAGAGAGGAAGAATCAATTGTCTTAAGGGGTGCAACGCAACTCACATGTTCGGGCTTTCGTCCAAAACCCCTATGTAGAAGAGGTCATCAAGACAAGACAACGCCACGTCATCATCATACAATGCCTCGTATACCGACGTGGCATCCTCTCCAAGCGTGTTAACGATCATTTTATTCAAATCATCGTGGAGGAATGCATATTCGCTATCCTCATCAATCTCCCCTGTTTCGGAGTCCTTAAAAGAGTTGATATAATTGGTAACATTGTAGATACGGTCGTAAATCTGGATCCACTGGGTGTCGACATCGTTCTTTAGGTTCGAACGGCGATGCGCCAACACTCCCCTCTCATAACCACCCATGTACTTGTCGACGCCACTGAATCCAACGACGTTGGTGTGACATTGCAAGTTCACGAGTTGATCGACCTCATCGAAGCTTTCACACTCGATTCCGCTCTTGACTTCCTTCTCGAGGTTGAGACATCTTTGGGGGATCTCGGCGGAAGGGCGGCGGGGGAACATCTTGGACGCATCCATACCGACGTAATCTCTGATGGCGGCGGGGCCCCCAGGATGGACGTTTGCGTAGTTCTCGACGTCGTAAATTGTGCCAAATATTACGGTCCAGTCTTCGGTTTTATCCCTGGCTTGGATCTCGTCCTGGTCATTATCGTGCCAAGTTAGATATTGATGAAGTGTGAGGAGATTGCACTCCCAATTCGGGTTCGGGGGAAGTGGCATAATCTAGAGTCACCCGCATATATTACTCACCAAGGTAAAGATGGTCGTCTCCCTGCACAAAAACATGGGTATCACGCCGCTTACCCCGATGAAGGCGGCGCAGAACGACATCATGATGATGAAAATCGCAACTTTCTCCCTCCATGCCTGCCTCGCCTCTTTCCTCAACGTCAAAGCCTCCTCTTTCGCCTCGCGGGACATATTTTTGGTGATCTTGACCCCGCTTCCAATCCAGAAGAGGCAAAAATCAGGTATCAACAATGTGCATAGACGGGAGAATCCCCACCACATCGACGAGGTGCAGCTACCCTCCTCCTCCCTGACTACGTTGCGCTCGGGTATGTGAGTGATCTCGATCCTGTCCTTGGAATATCCCGCGCAAGCACCCGGACCAGTGTATGCCGGATGAGATGGAACGGACGACCTGGTCTTCTTATTTTGCACGTCCTTTTTGTCGACGAAAATGGACCTAGGCATGATGGTCGACGCCACGCTCGGATTGCCATTGTCGATGGTGTTCTCGTCGTACCCGTTGTTGTTGTTCTTAAAATATTTGGAGTCCGGATGACGACGGGGGTGCTGCATAGGCGAGCGCTTGAAGAAACTGCGCGAGCTCAAGCTTCGCGAATCGCTCTCGCTGTCGCAGGTATCCGCCCTGGTTCTCGCGGGCGGACGAGTGGCGGGAAAGAGATGGGGCATCGCGTAAGGCTGCACCCTCGCCTGCTGCTGCATCGGCGGTTGCTGTTGCTTCTGCTGTTGCAACCGCTGTTGTTGCATCTGCTGTTGCTGCTGCTGCTGCTGCTGCTGCTCCTCGAGCACCCTCTTCTCCTCCTTGACACGCTCCAACTCTTGCTTCTGCGACAATTGGGCATTCGTGAGGCGTCGGACCAAATCGACCTGCTCGCGCATGAGCTTCACGAGCGTCTTCTTGCTCACCGACCCCGAGGAGCTCGCGGTCGCGGCGGACTCGTCCGTGTATGTCCTATCCCGCTGCATCGGCATCCCCATCATATTGGTGGGGGAGGTGATGGCGGGGCTGAGATTGCTCGCTTGCACGGTGGAGGAGGTATAGGCGCTCGAGGCATAGTCGCTCGTGACTCTTTCGAAGGAGGTCGGGGGAACATGCACATCCGGGAAGGCGTCATCTTCGGCCTGGGATGTGTCGTCGAATACGAACTCCTCGGAATTCACGGAAATAATGTCGTAGGTGCCCTTCCCCTGCATCGACCGTTCGTACAGCCTGGCTGCAGTTTGCTCGTCCATGTTGTTGCCTGATATGGTGTTGATGGTAGACTTGGCGGAGGAGGCGTTGATGGGGAATTTGACCGATGGATCGATCGCGGTAGTCTTCCTATTGGCGCTCGCCGTGGGAGGGTCCGTCGGTGGGTCCATCCTCACCCGTGCGGTTGAGGTGGGCAGGAGCGGACAGGGGCAGGCGTCGGCTTCCGTATCGTCATCGGTGATGACGAATTTATGAGCCATGGGCAATTTATTGTCACGTCGTTTACGAGTGGCCCTGCCCTTTCCCCGGATCGTGAATTTGCCGTGGTCTTTGTCGGTGCCGGTCCCAAATTTTTTATGCCTCTCTCCTCACATTTCAACCGACTCCTTAAAAAATTCAAACGTGTCTGTCTTTGGCATTCCCCCAAATACAAAATTGACGAGGGTCAATTTTTCACCCCGTAAATTTGCTATGTCGGAATCCAATAATTTCACAAGTAATCCGACATAAGGAACATCCTGCCAAAGCACGAAACAAGAAAAATGTGACTTGAGACCACCAACAGTAAAAAAGACAACACAACATGAAATAATTCATGTGCAAAAAAAGGCGCTCACACACACATGAAGTGCACACACACACCACTCAATATTGATACATTTTTGAAATCGGATGTCGGACGATGGACGATGGACGATAGATGATGGATGATGGATGATGGATGATGGATGATGGATGATGGATGATGGATGAT
>JALLPB010000815.1:0-12749 GCA_036939975.1 Cyclostephanos tholiformis | reverse complement strand
TGTTTTTTGGGTGGCTGGTGCTGAGATTAGGGGGGGGATTTTCTAGGTTACATATGTAAATTCAAAGTGACATATGTAACTTTGAAAATACGTTCCATAAAATCAACTTTAGATGGAAGGGAGGGGATTGAATATCGCTATCGCCATATTTGATGTTGGGGTCCCCAATTTTGAATATAGACGCTATATTCGTTGATGAAAATTGGCGCTAATATCGAATATGGCAATAAAAATCACGTAATTTATCCAAAGAATCGCTATATTCAATGCTGGAAGAGCACCTGAATATCGAATTTTGCGATAAACTTGCCATATTTGATATTTAACCCCGTAACTTTGAGTAAACGGGCCATAACTTCAAGTATACGGGGCGATTCCCTTATATTCGAAGTTACGGGGCCAGTACCCCCATTTCCAATTCTACGGGTCATGGTCACTTTGTGACTTATATTCAATATTCAGCCACAAAATGACCATGTATATTCAAGGTTACATATGTAAATCCATAAATGGGTGTATTCTATATTTTTGTGGCAGCTAGTTTTGAATATGCCGTATATTCGAATTTAGCTGCGACAGCTTGATTGTAGTCGCAACCCCCCGCAATATCAGTAAGTCTGACCCTCGCCAAAATAAAGGGCAAATGGGTGATTATAAAGTGTGATAGTGGCCCTGGATGGGAGAATGTTGAGTTGCTCACCAAGCTACATGATTCGGGATTCATCTTGTTTCCAGGAGTGCCAAAAGCAACCGCAGTGCAGCAGGAAACTGACCAAAATTATGGTCTTTTTAAGGCGGCATTTGCTAAAAACCTTGATGCTGTTGTTGATGAGAGAGTGGCTCAAAATAAAACGTCAAAAATTCCCCCATGGATGGTAGGATTGATTGTGTTTGGAGGATGAGACCCAGTGACAGGGTTTGTCCTGAAGAAATCAACATTTCAAGTGGGCTTCTCTAATAAGGAGGTATGCCGACATGCCTGGGAGAAGGTTGGTGCTGCACCCCTTTCATGTGAATGCCTCAATAACAAAGAGGTGAGGTAATCATTAAGTGATGGCAATGATGAGTATCACACACTTGTGCAATAGATCAAGGGCAAATAAACTTGCAGGGTTTACATTGAATGAGAGTGGCTATGTTGGGAGTGTGTTTGAAGGGGTAGTATTGCAAAAAGAAAGAACATAGATTGTTACCAAGGAGACACTCTGGAGCACCAGCTTCTCTTGTCAAAGTTGTCCTCAAGCAAGAAAAATGTTATAGCAGCAGCAATGCATCTGATGGTGATTGATATGTTCGTAGGGATGTAGTATGGAATCAGGGATAAAGAATAGAGAGAAGAAGTGGCTTTTGGCTGAGAAGACTTGGCATCTGTGGGCAATGGCTGTTGAGCAGAAAGTGATGAATATACTTGACAACACAAAGGAAAGGAGTGAGTTCAAGGTATATGAGGTCAACACACTTTAGGCCTGGCACAAGGTGAAAAAACTCATGGACATATCATGGGAGGAGAAATTCAATGCATGGGAGATGTTTGTTCAAAAGGGTACAGTGCCGCCAAAATGTGACCCATGGACAGATAATGATGAGAAGGCCTTGATTGAGGCAAGTTGAATGGACTTGGATGTTGCTGACATGGCACTTGGGCATCTCCAGGCAAAAAAGAAAAGTGATTTCTTGAGAACTGCACGTAAGTTTACCATAGTTGTATTGTTGGTAAAAATGGACACATGCACCCTATGTAGATAAATTGCCACTACTCTCCCAAATACTGTACTCATACAATACCAAGCAATGAGGGATGCACCACCTACATTGTATAAATAAGGGTGACGATGTCTTTGGTTTGGTAGTATCCCTTACCATGGCGGTGTTACAGTTCATTGGCCATCATGGTGGTGTGCACCGATAAATATGGGAATAAAAGTTGGACAACGAGGACAAAAAATCCTGGTATGATTCTATGTGCAAACATGTAGAAAAAAAACCGACATCCAAGTACTATAGTCAAAAGGTTGTACAAGTTTTTCTAAGAATGGTTTAAGTTTCTGACTAATTTAGATAGATTTAGTGTCTGGTTCTTATACCCCAGAGTTATTTTGAAAATACGAACAAAGTCGTATTTCCATGAGGGGCATCATATGTCTGCACAGAGGAATTCTGACACCCCTACTAAAAGCTGGGGTATTTTTAGGGTAGTTCCACCACAGCATGTTTGTACACAGCGTCATATGTATGACCTCTTTTTGTGAGGGGTTCTGTGGTTTGTACAATATTTGTATGACCATGTGTGAAGAACCACAGTTTTTGTACGACCGTGACTGAGACACACACAAACAAAAACACACCACCATGGGTGACATTGGCCATGGCCTCTGCCGCCGTCCATGGCAGTCCATCACTGGTTCTGACATGATGCGCGTGCTTGCCACGTTGTGGCCGATGCTAGGCATGCTTGGTTTATTATTGGTTTGCCTGGGGGGGTGACTTCTGTCTCTTTTTTTACCAGTGCTCGCGAAAGCAATTTTTTCCTAACACTGGGGACGTCTGCCGCCACCTCTGTGGCCACCCGCTGCTGTCCGTTGCCCAACGCGGCACAACGTGCATGCTTGCTATATTATGGGTAACGCCAAGCACACGCAATTCTCTTAACCTTGTGCTATGGGGGATTGGAAGAAAGAGAGAGTGATGGGGCCAAGACCATAGGTGGCTGCCGTTTTTTTAATCAAACAACAACCAACCAAAAGATGGAGTTTGTGGTGCAAGATTATTGGGGAGGGCACGTGATGGCAGTGGATGGTGTCAGGGGCGGCATTTTAGCATGTTTGGGAATAAAAAATACAATATGTTGTGTCCTTAGATGGCCACCAAATGATGACAAACATAACAACCAACCAAATGTATGTTGGCACAACAAAGGAGGAAAAAGATACAATGAATGAGAGCCGGAGGGAGCATGGGGGAAGGGCGATACCATCATTTTGGGGCGATTTAATTATGTGGAAGTGAAAATTAAAAAAATAGATAAAATCTTTCATACAAGACCCCAACTAGGCCATCGGGAAGGGTTTGCCAGAGGAGGGGCAGCTATATTTAAAATATCCATGCCATTGGACCCTGCAATTGGATCCACCATGTTGGTGTTCATTTTTTCCCTAAGTCTTTTTTACGATGGATATGTATTGTAGTATCGTATTTTTTACATAGTCATACAAAGCATTGTATTTCATTCCAATATGTTTGTGGTTCTTATCTGAGCATCCAGTTGTCCCTACTATGCATGGGAGCAGATAGGATAAAGAGAGGCTGAATATTTACTTAGCTACATACTAAACTATACCATATCACCCCCCACAATTCGATGTGTACTAGACAGGGGAAGATCGAATTGGACTACCCATGCATGATGATACTGAGCCAAGGGCTGTATTGATAATCTGTCTTGAGAGGAGTGTAGATTCGAGCTGCATGAGCAGTGAGAGGGGTGGTAAAAGTTGGTGGAATAAATTTGTCGATATTGGGTGAGTGATTCCAGAGGTCCTCAAGAATTGACATGTATACTAGGGGGAAATATGTCAGAGGTACGTGCCCAAGGAGAAAGTCAGCATGTCTATGGTAGAGCATAGTTTGAAGATCTTGGTGAGGTGGTCGGCCATCTTGATCAACATGTCAATGTGATCAAGGATTATAAGGTCACATTCCACCCAGTTGCATAGTGTGAAGTATTTGATGTCGATGTGTCGAGTCCATGTTGTTGGTTTTGGGGAATTGCCCATAGCTGTACATCCATCGTTGTCTGCATAGAGGATGGTAGCAATCACTTGGGGTATGTTGACGTCGCATGAGATACTTTGAATGTAGAGTATTGCTTTGCCAATGATGCAAGCAGCCATGAATTTGGCCTCCGTACTGGAACTGGCTATTGCAGGTTGAAATCGGAACTTATAAGCTATGGCACCTCCTGCAAATGCCAACAAATGAATGACGCGTTTTAGGGTAGGTGGCCTAGTCAGAGTCAGCAAAGGCATGTGCAGTCAGGGTGTTGAAGTCCGGTCAGCCATTGAGATGGATGTCATTGGCATTGCTGTTTATATTTGGTGGGGGCGCCTCAGGGAGTTCAGGACAAGGGGATGTGCGCCAGAAGTAGAGGCAATCGTCACATGTATTATAGAGGAAGTTAAGTGCGTGTTTGAGGCCATGGTAGTGTATATTAGCCGGGGCGGTATTTTATTGGGATAGCTTAACGTCGGTATAGGCGAGGTTTGGCCGGCATGTTGTCATTGCCCATATGAGTTCTTCTACTCCAGATTGGTATGAGATTTGGTGGTGTTTATCCAAGGCAGTCTGGGCATTCTTATCCGGATCACCAATAGTGGCATTGAATTTCTTGAGCCATTTGTCCATGTGTGGGAGTGGAGTGGATTGGTTGGGCATTGGGTAGGAAGTTTTCATCCAAGTAGCAATATGGTGTTGGAACACTTTATCGACAAACATTTTAACATTGAGTTTGATGTAATGCCGTGTCTGATAAACGTCGACCTCATTATACATATCAAGATATCCTTGTCTTTTGATGGGCATGGAGAGGTTATCATCAATTAGGTCCATAATCTGATCAGACATATTCGAATCTGGCGCTGCAATTGCAAAGTCATCGACTTGTTGCGCGAACAGGACTTGTTTAGTATTGAAGGTACCCGAGTATAAGCAAGGTTTGTGTACTGTTGGTGTGAGTCCAATATGGTGAAGGATTTTTTTGGCGTGTTTTTCCCATAGGCATGGGGATTCCGGATGGCCCTGCATTGCTTTCAAGACTGGGATAATGTGACCATTGGGGATAGGGTCCCATTTTAGATGGTTTACCCACCAATCATGGAAGGCTTTGTCCGGTTGTATGTAGAATGGTTGCTTGGGAGCGGGGGCTTCAGCGAAGGCATTGGAGACATAAGGGGTAGAAAAGTTGAGCACTGGTTTGTTTAATGCAGTTGGTGTATGTCTCTGCTAAGACCCATACCTGGCCGGATCTAGTGGAGCTATTGCACACATAACGTGCCTTCTTTTGCCCATCAACAGCTTTGATGGTGAATGTCCACACAAGGTGAAATATAGCATCTCCTTTGTTTTGTGTAACAGGGGGGGGGGAAACATTACTTGCGTATTATATTGGTCAAGCTGTAGATATTCCAAATGGAGCCAATTGTTCCAATCATCCTGGTGGATCAATTTTCCCCGTGCGAGTTTCATAACCTTTGTGGTGACATTGAGTACATTGCTAAGTTGCAACTGTGTCAAATTCCCAATGGTGGTTGAGTTGGTCATGCACCTGTTGATAAAACAAAGCAGACGGGCGCATTTCAGGATGTGAGAAGAGTAAGGTGCATCACAACGTGTCATTTTGTTGGTATGAGAAAAGGCAAGATGTACTTCATCAATAGTTGTAACTGTTGTATCCCCAGCTTTTATAAGCCACGTGCCTTTGATGCATGTATGCCAATGT
This sequence comes from Cyclostephanos tholiformis, assembly GCA_036939975.1. Lineage (NCBI taxonomy): Eukaryota > Bacillariophyta > Thalassiosirophyceae > Thalassiosirales > Thalassiosiraceae > Cyclostephanos > Cyclostephanos tholiformis. The sequence goes on along the minus strand of JALLPB010000815.1, from coordinate 7,255 downwards.
GGGATTTTAGCACCAGGGGTACCTGGACTCATGCTGACAAGAATAAGGCATCCATGGACCAGTGTGAGTCCGTGTCCAGTTTTGCGGTGTTTGCTGAGGTTAAACTTCTGTAGGTTGATCTCCTTTTCAAATGCGTCAAAATAGGGGCATGGTGACATGTAGATGGGCACCAAGTCCTTCATTGTAACCAAAATTCCATCACAAGGTCTGATGCATTGGGTGCTTTGGTGCAGGCAGTGATGGCAAGGAGTCTAATGTGCAGTTTGTTGGGAAAATTTTAGGTCCTAGTTGTGAATGTGGAGCTGTATTGGGAAGTATGATGTCATATGATAACCAGGCCACTGCAGCAGTACGTGGTTGGTGGAGATGTTGGGTGTGTGGGGGTGGTAGGGCAGATTCACAAAGTGGGAGCAGTGAGACAAGACAGGCAGGTGGTATTTTACACGGCATGAGTTTCGAGTATGGTGAATGGTAGAGTGGTGGCCAAGGGACCTTTGATGTGTCAAGACCCTCGGGCAACAGTTGGTGACCCTGTGAGTCATTGGTGTCAAGTTCCAAACCAAGGTCTTTTAGAAGTTGAGCAGCCAGCAGACATTTTGTGCTTGGAGATACCATGCTTCATCCAATAAATAAGATGGCTCTTATTAACAATACCGGTCATGAGGTCAATGTAGTGTATGTTGTGATTGGTGGCGGAGTAACCTAAGAAGATGCTTGTGAACAAATTATGATTTTTCCTGTGCAGTTTCCAGCCCGTTTGACACAGATGCGAGAGCCAAATACTTAAAGTTGTGATAAGTTTGGGTGCATATTGTAGTATCCTTTGAATGGTGAGATCTTAGTATCATTATGGACCAAACAATTGTGGAGGTATACTGTGTGGCAGAGGGCAGTGGACCAGTATTTTGCAGGGAGGCTGGAGCCATACAGAAGTGTTCTTGTCTTGACCCTAAATTTGTCATTATATATCTCCACCGCGCCATTTTGGGAGGGGCTGTCAGAACCTGTAGGTTCAAGAATGTAATTGTGGTCCCAAAGCAACATATCTTGGAATGCATGGCTATGTGCAAGTTTCCCACCTTGGTCTGTTTGGATTGAGCCACCATTACCATGACAGTGTACCCGTAGAAAAGTTGAGACAAGGTCTAAAGGACCTAAATGTAGCACGATGCTTTGTCCATGATGAGAAGATATGATGTGTAGCCATCATATGAGTATACTAAACGGTCTTTTGATTGCACTTTTTTGGAAAAGTCAGAAGATGATGCCCGCATGAAACCATAATCCATGTAAAATCGACATTTACATTCCGGGGTATGGACTGCAGAATGTTGGGTGGTGGCCTGTCATCGAATTTGTGCATGTGCCTTAAAGTCGATAAAACAAAATGGGTGGTAATCAAATTCTGTGAGTAGACCTGTTTTGTTTCCTGGGAGGACATCAAGTTGTGAGATGCCAGGTGACCCAAGGCATAAGAGACAAAGTTCAGATTCAATTTGTTTTCTTTTGAAGACCAGGTGGTATCAAGATGGGTGACATGTACTTGGAGGACTGACATGTGTCATAGTGCGGTAGGTAGTGGGGTGGACATGGGATGGTTCACCGGTGGTGATGTGTGAAGTGGGGTCCATGGTATATACTTCGTTTTGGCAGTAGTAAAGTCCATCATGGAAGTCCAAGTTAATATGCATTGTGGTGTGTCCCTCAACACAGTCAAATCGTATTCAACCTGGTTGACCATCCTTAAATCCTGTCTGGGTCCACGAGCAGAAGACGTCACTGGAGGCGAGAATGGTCTGTGGGGAGATAATCATCTCAACTACATTGGTGCAGTAGAAGCAGAGTTGCCAATAGATCGAGCCATCATCGCAGGTTAGAGGTGTATATCCTAGTTTGTCAGTTCCATTGATAGTGATGGATATAGCCATAGGGGGGATGTTGATGGTGTTGACCAGTGTGGTTATGTTGCTCGTGACACATATGTTAGTGCAACCATCCATCAGGCTGGAGGTACGACAACAAATTCGAGCCATCAATTGACTGTCATCTCGTGGTCCAAAGACTCTGGGTGTAGTTGCAATGTGGGATACAGTGTGAAGCATCTGAGGGGTGGTGTCAGATTTGTGGTATTCATGAGCCAGCTGGGCAAGAGTAGTTGTGCCATATGCCATCTCAGGGTTGGGTTGTTGTGCAAGTGCCAGACTTTATGGTTGCGATATGATACTAATGAGTGATCTGGGGGGTTCCTCATTGTAGGGTTTGTGAGTGGTATCATGCTGGTGTGGGGAGATGGAAGTGTTTGGTGGAGGTTCTGCTGGTGGACGGACAATGACCATGTCGATGGGTAGCAAAGATGCAGAAGTGTTGGGAGCATGGAGGGTTGTGTCTGGCACAGGAACTATCATATGGAGAATGATGAGGTTTCCCAGAATATGATCAAACCAGATGCATCCAGTAGCCTAGTCATTTGTCCACGACATTGGTTTCTGGCCAGCAATCCCAGTCCATCACTTGGTCAAGGAATTCAGGAGTGATATTAAATGCCTCGCAATATGTGTGCATCACCTATCAAAGGGTGCATGAGGGCATGCCAAATTTCTCCTTCCAGTATCCCAGCCAACGGTTTTCCAGATCCATCTTTTCGTGATCACTCATCTCTTTTGTGTGGCAGTCGATGAATAGGGCAATCGGGAGCATGTCACAATTGGCTGCTTCATGTCCAATTTGTCTGCATACAGCACATTGGACACCCGGATGATTTTATTGACCCTGGGGGCTTCCCTGTGTAGAAGGGCAATCCTGTCGATCTCCAGTCCAAGTGCCATATTGAGCTGCACATCCAGTGGGAGAGCAGTCCCCTTTATGTTCCAACCGGTGTACTTGGGGGTAGTCTCCCTGGACAAGAAAGTGTGGATCACCCAAATTATAGCTGTCCAGGAAATATGGCTGTATGGAGGGAGTATCCCCACCGGTCGGAGTAGATTTCCAATTGACAAGAAAGTTTCCTTGGAGTATGATGTGCATCAGGAGGATGTATGTAGAACCTACTATTGATGGGCGACGTGGCATGTGCCAGGCACGTGACGCAAGCATATCAGCTGCCCACATCAGAATTAGAAATCGGTGTTCCTCGCCACTGCCATAATTCTTAGACCTTAAGAGTTTTATTTAGACCATGAATAGCGGTGGGCCATCTAATGATGGTGACCCCTGTGGCCATGGCCGATAGTCTACCTAACCATAGTGGTCGTATTGATTGAGTTTATCAGAGCCAGCCTGCCACCATCAGACCAAAGGCAGGCTTTGATCGCGATGACCATGCAAATGCAACGACCTCGTGAAGATTAGACCTGAATGAGTAAGAAACAAGACCCCGATAGACAGCCATCACGGCTCGTCCTTGCCGACTGCAGACTCAAGCTGAGATCATGATGCCTCGTGCTGATTTTAACATGATGGTAAAGAGAGAAGATGAGGAAGCCAAAGCCCATGCCAAAGGTGGTAACATTGATGCAGAGCCTGGCAAAGAAGACGATGATGAAAACATTGTTAAAGCCAATGAAGATGCCAGGGAGATCCCCATCAAAGAAAGAGTCCGAAACAATCTAGTGTCGATGTACCAGCATGTCCTTTGCTTTAGCCCGGGCGCTGCTGCTGCACTTCATGATGACCAAGGCATTACGAGCATTGATCATATCCGTGAATTGACTGATAGCCTGATTGACGAGACCTGCTGTGTCATTCAAAAGCCCGGTGGTGACAAGAAGGAATACTCGATCCCCATTTTTGCATGTCAGTGCCTCAAGTTGCTTGCCTTTTGGGCAAAGCACCTGTACCGGACCTGACGTGAGTCCAAAGACATCCAGGACTGGATGTGGAACAATATCAGACACCTCTTAGACCAGAAGACCCTGGATGACAATGCCAGGGACGGCAAGGACCCACCAATCCCAGAAATGACCCTCGAGCAGACCAATGCAGCAGCTTACTTCTCACAAATGCACCAGTACCTGCACAAGCTCCATAGCAAAATGATGGGTTTACCCCTTGACTATGTCGTATGGGTGGCCTTTTGACTACCCAGACGCCAAGGAGCCGGACCCTCCTCCTTTTGGTGACCCTGATAGCCCATATGTCTCAGTGGACAATGAGCTAGTGATGCGAGCCCCTATCCTAGACTGCAACTGTAGCCGCCAAAACCTTCATACTCCTGTCGTATACCTTGAACATGACAGTCCATTTGAGCGGACCTTCATCGCTGACTCTGCAGCTGTGTATGATATTCTCCACACTGTATGGGGAAAATCAAGCTGGTGGACCCTTACCCTTACGAGAAGGCCAAGAACAGAAGGTAGGCCTTCAGGACCTTACATGCCCAGCTCCTAGGTGGACCACGAGTAATAGCTACAGGGGACACAATCATCACCAAGATTCAAGCCCTTGCTTACAAGGGAGACCGGAGGCATTTCACTTTTGACAAGTACGTGCAGCTTCATGTTGACCAGCACAACCTCCATAATGACCTATTAGACTACGGTGTGGCCCCATTGGCCAAAGGTATGAAGATCCTTTGGTTCCAGAAGGGTATCAAGGACAATTCCATTGAGCCCATCAAGGTGTCCATTGTGGCACAGACCGCCAACCCAAATAGAGCTGCCTACATGACCTTCCAAGCAGTGCAAGAGGCCTATACAGCCTTCTATCATCAACAGACCAACAATGAACCCCCAGGGCCTGCCAGATCTTGTCTGTGCATGGCAACCGATGGAATAACAATGACCAATGCCCTTTCAGAGGCAAGGGCCAGACCAATCCCAGAGAACCCACCTTCACCCAGGCCAAACTTGATGCCTGTGTCATTGAGAACAAGGTATATAACAAATCAGAAAACAAGCGGCACTTGACCCCACTCCAAAAAATGAAGCACTGGGTGTTGCGCCACCCTGGAAGGACCCCCTACCAGGGACCGACTCGCCAAGATAGGCGGGACAGATTAGAACAAACCTCCATTGCATCAACCACTTCCTTGGCAGCGAAGCACAGTCACAAGGATGACACCAATTACCATGATGAAGGACTACCCCTGGGAAGGACAAGAAGGTTCCCGAGTGGGGATTGAACAAGAGTGATCCTGCAATCCAAGGACATCAGAAAACCTTCAATGATATGGACACCTGGCAACCAAAAAAAGACCACACAGTATTGCGCACATTAGGACCATGCATTTGCACTTAGACCCTTGATGCTTCATCTGTAAAGTAGCACATATATGTAATGACCAACTTAGCGAGACCATGCTAGAACTAAACTCTCATGCTGATACCTCCATTTTAGGCCAGCATGCCCTGATTATACTTGACTATAATAGACCAATTTCCGTTGTGGGCTACAACAAATCCCTCCAAACCCATGTTTACCAGACTGTTAGTGGGGTGGTGGCTTACACACACCATACAACCAGGAGGATGCTCCATTTGGTCATCAATCAAGCCATCCACATACCCCACCTCGACCATCACCTGCTTTGCCCTATGCAATGCCATGTACATGACGTGACCATTAACGAGATGCCCAAATTCTGGCGGCACAACCCACTGACCATATGCATGCATTGACCCTCACCGACCCGGATGACCCCTTACTGCCGGTCATCCTCTCGCTTGAGCTGAGGGGGTTGATATCATTGCTTTATGTAAGGAATGTCCACTCTGATGACTTTTACAGTGAGTGATATCCTCACCTTCACTTGACCTCTGAGACCCTGACCTGGGACCCACAGACTACCCTCTATGAGGAGCAATGAGCCATGACCAATATCTCTGGCGCCATTGTACATGATGCAGCCATGAGGGGACCCACCTTGGTCATTAATGAGCTCAACTCATATGCCATTGACTCGGCTGACATTACACATGACTGCAATTTCCACCAGATCCTGGAATTGCATGTCACTGTTTCTAGTATAGACATGAACTTGAATGGCCATGTACTCTCACGTAAGACCAGACCAAAGACTCATTGACCCTAGCTGCCCGCTGGATGATCTCCCCAGAGCATGCAAAACAGACCATATTAAGGACAACCCAGCATGGCATACGGACTTGTTTAAACCCTATGCTTGCCGAACAATTCCTGACCAATGACCAAATGCTCCGTTACAAATGGTGGCCTCATCCTGTGTTCACTGACATGCTGATCACTGGAACAACATCCAAGTGAAGGAACAAATATGCTCAGGTGTATGCCACATTCTTTAGATGGGCAAGAGCACACCCCATGACCAAGAAGAGTGAGACCCATGAGACCCTATCCCTGGTGTTTCACCGGGATGGCATACCCCCAACCATGATCTTCAATGGCTCAAAAGAGCAAACTCTAGGACCTTTTTGCCGCAAGTTGCACAAAGCAGACTGTCATCCCCATCAGACCGAACCATATTCCCCATGGCAGATGGCAGCTGAGGGCTGTATCCGCGAATTGAAATGGGGTACATCACAAAAGATGATCAAGACCGGATCACCCCAATCACTCTGGGACCATTGCATTGAGTTGGAAGCACTTTTATGCTCCTTGACTTGCAACGACATCTATATGACCAATGGTGAGGTGCCTGAGACCATAATGACCGGCAGTACAGCCAACATCAGTCACATAAGTGAATTTGGCTGGTATGACTGGGTAGTGTTTTGGGATAATATCCCCACCTTCCCAGATGATAAACTGACCCTGGGACAATATTTAGGACCCGCGACTGATGTTGGATTGGCTCTGACCGCCAAGATCCTCAAGGCAAATGGGCAGTTCATTTGCCATTCAGCCTTAAGACATCTCAATGCTGATGAGCTCAATTGCATGAACCATGCAGAGATGAATAAGGCTTTTGATGCCAGCATTTATGAAGCCATTGGACCAACTGCAACAGAAAATGACTTCCCAGCCAAAGACTTGACACCAGACTATGAAGCATATGATGAGACCATCATGACCTTTGACCCAGACTATGGCAACATTGAGGTCACGTTGGCGACAGGGGGCGCCTTTATTGGTGCAGAGATACTCCTTCTCCATGGTGGGACCATGACCAAAGGACATGTAACAGCATAAAAATGAGATGTAGATGGCAACCTTAAGGGGATCAAAAATGGCATTCCTATCCTAGACACATATGAATATGTTGTGACTTTGGATGATGGGGACGTGACTGAATTGAATGCAAATTTGATTGCACAGTCAATGTATGCCCAATGTGACCCAG
>JALLPB010000814.1:0-12808 GCA_036939975.1 Cyclostephanos tholiformis | reverse complement strand
AGGTTTTTGTATCCAAAAAGTATCGCCGCTAGCAGAGCCCGATGTTGCTGCCAGCGATAGTTTCTGCGCCCAGACTAAACGATACCGAATTAACACTGACCGAATTTTTGTCCGGTATTAGTATGCAAAATACCAAGAAATACTGACCGATACCGACCGAAAAATACCGAATCAGGATGCAACTCTACAAATTGTTACATTTTAATGAGAATTCCTCCTCTCTCAAATGACGACAAAAATCAGTTCGTTCCATCATCGTTTGAAGTTTGAATATTTGCGGTATAATCTGGGGACCCATGGATGACTACGCCCCCGCGACCCTGCTCGATGTGTCTTTATTCTTCGTCTTCCTCTGTGTCTTCCTGGGCGGGTACTATCGCACAGTTCTATCCCCCACCGGCCGTCCAGATGGCTTCGGCAACTCCTCCGTCATCAGCAACTTGCACAGCGTGCCGCTTTGCGCGTTGGCATTTTTGTCGTTGAATCATATCATCCCAGAAACAGTGCCCATCTGTTGGAGCGTTTCGTTTTTCGTCGTTGATCTCATAGATTCCATCGTTCGGAGGGAGGCTATGTGGTTTGTCCACGCAGTCATCAGCCTCGCGCTGAATCTGCTCACAGGGAGTTCTGCGCGTCATCGGGCGCTGAGGAGCGTCAGCAAGGGATTCTTCGCGGAAGCCAGTACGGTAAGCTGACCTTTCTTTGATGCCTTGGTGATAATATGGTGTGTGTTTTACCTGTTGGCTGTCGGTCGGTTGGGTAGGGAGGGATCGTACGAGGGCGAATGCCAATTTGGATTCTCCCTCTTGAGTATCCATCACGCTGCCGGCGTTGCTTGTCCTCTCCTGTTCCATCCTTCGCCGACTTTTTTCATCGACAGCGCCAAGTATCACAAACATTATCTGCTATCGTTTTCTTCACCACAAAAACAACAACAACCTTTCAGCCGTTTCTGAATCACTGGAAGAAATCGAAGAGTTATTCGTCATACGTAGTATTCTTCGTTGTCTTCACGTTGTGTCGGTTGATATGGGTGCCTTATTTCATTTATACAACCTACTTCTATCATCTAAATGGTGAACTCGATATGTTGATATGGCCGAGCCTGGCATTCTGTTTGTTGCAATTTGCATGGTATGCGAAGATGTGCATGATAGCAGTCAATTATAAGATCCCGAAGGATCTGATGGAACAGTTTTCGAAAGAACAGTGATCTTCATAATACAACGACATTCCCGCATTGTTTTGTTTGTGTATGCAAGGGACAGTTTATGCTCACATCAGTATTAGAAATATTCTCTCTTCGAGATATGACGCAAGAGCATGAGGTATTCTCACGAGGAATGATTCTTGCTTTCATTTGATTAGGCATCAATCTTGGTGCCTATGTCGGGATATTTCATACGTGAACGTTTAGACACTCAACAAAGCACGCATAAGATTGAGGTGTTCTTGTTTAGAATTTTGTTGATGAGAAGATAACGATGTTAGTTTTTATGTCAGGACGATGTATGAAATGATCCCAGATGTCCCTTTACTCAACACAGCGGCCTCGGAAGTCTCGCATGCTGATGCACTTACTTAATACATCTTATCTATTATACGTGCCAATGCACTTTCCGATCATGCTTATCCGGTCACTAGAACTGTGAGTGTTCCTCTTGATGATACAAGAAATTTTACTTTTGCGGTGTCCAAAGCCGCTATACCATAGGAAAAATGAGGAGTACGGCAAAAATCTGCATAAGCAGATCAATCCCCACCCACCGAGCTATAAGGTGCATTATGCAGCGCATGTAAAATTTAATCGTCCGATTTTATCTACAGCATCCTTCCCACCCGCGACGGATTATCGGAGTGGACCTATGATTATTTTTTTCATTTTATCTCTATTTTATGTGGAGTTATGCTAAGCTTTGAAAGTAGTGTTTGCATTTTCGAATAAAATCTTCAGTTTAATTCTTCACTTTTTACCGCCTCCCTTCAACAGCCCCCATATGTCAAGCGAGGCTAACAAACTAAATACATTCGCAATCGATGACAAAAAACATGCTCTATGGCATCTGATAAACCAACTCCTCTTGCTTACCCTTCATCAACACCGCCCCTCTTCCATCCTTGTCATCGCTTCCTGACGTTTTCCTCCGGGACGTAGTAAATCGAAAGCGAACATTGTACAGCCGCGCACTTTCTTTCGTGCGCATCATCTCCATGGTTCCCACAATACGTGTGGTCTGATCAGGAAGGAGAGGGATGGCGCTGGGGAAGTGAAACACTTGCTGACCCCAGTGGGTGTCTGTCATAAAAAAAGAAACGGTGAAAAATGGCAGTACAGTTGATATTAGGGCATGCCCAAACCAGAAGAAAAACGAATTCATGGCTTATAGACTTACATCCCATCTCCGGACCCGTCGACAAGTGAGCCGGGTTTGAAACCTCAGGGGCAGCTATCCTTCCCACCTCGTCCGTCCGCGACTTGAAATCGACGGTGAACCACCCCGCAAAACCACTAATCGGTCCAGCTGCTCCAAAGTCTGCAGCGGAATCTCCGTCCGCTGATCCGAAACCGGTCGACAATCTCCTCCCCACAACGTCAAATTCGATCGGCGAGCCGCAACCTTCATCCTCGCCAACATTCAGTCCAACGCCCCGTGCATCTTCGACCGTGCAAGTGTGCATATCATACTCTTTCACCACAATTGGATCAGCCAACAGGCATCCAGTCCTAAGTTCCGCCCATCTACTGCTCATCACGTAATACTCCTTCTGCTCTCGGTCATAATCCTGTTCGAGGACACTCATGTCCACTCCGTACATTGTCGATGTGACCTCAGCGAATTCCCTCCAATCATCCATGGCATTCGCATAATCGTTGTGCGTTACTCGACGTTCCTCCTCGTCGGAAATGGGAGCTAGAAGCATGGTGGCGTGGGAGGGCATCATGAGACCTGTCTTGGGCTTGAGAAATGTATCACGCGCTCTGACCAGAGAGTCCAGCATGGACTCGCGAAGGAGGAAGTATCCCATCCATTCTATCATGTACCGATGAAAAAAAGGTGCATTTGTTTGCGTGAGTGCAATAATTGATTATTGGAGATGAAGAATAAATATGGTACATCAATATCAAGCGAAGTAGCAGTCAGCAACGCAGTTGTACTCCTATTTGCGCGACGATCACACTACTCACCTGATAATATTATATCCACAACACGTTGATTCTTTCTGCCATCTTCGTTTACTTCGACATCTCCCACCTCGAGCGTCAAACCTCCCAATCCCAATCCACCATCAATTCCGATGCCGTCCCAATCCTCTTGTGGTAGTATCACGTCCTCCACTGCGCCCTGGATGACAGTCACAATATGTTCGACGCCGTTGGCCTTCACAACCCTTCTAGCGTGATTCGCCATGTCAGTGTACTCGATAGCGTATACGCGTTTGGCACCCGCCTGTGCAGCCCAGACTGACAAAATGGATTAGAAGCAACGAGGAGAAATTATTAAGTCAAGGCGTAGGAGTATCACGAGAGAGAGAATGTTCATGTACCATTCATTGAGCAAGAACTGAGATGAGAGAATATCGTGACTGTGGGGGTCAACATCCTCAGTTCAATCTGAAAACTCACCGGCCAAGATTCCCGATCCAGTCCCGACATCCATGACGACCTTGTCCTTGAAAATATCTGCATTGCCGACAATGGCGGCGTGGTACGCCGCCATACGATTGTGATCCGTCAGCATCTGCTTCTGATGATAGAGTTGGGCGTACTGGGAAGGTAGAATGAGTCCAAGGGAAGTGACACGATTGACGAGAGATGCGCCGTGAGTCACTTTACACATGATAAAAAAAAATGATATGATCGCTGACTGTTGGAAATCCAATCGAATGCAGCCAGACGCACCGCACAGAAATAATTAGCAAAGTCCGTGGCCTTGGATTTCTCGTCTGTCCCGTCGAAGGTGGGTATGTTCTGCGAGGCTCGTTCTCCATTGCTCGATATGGTGGATGCGGACGGCATGATGGCGGCGGTCTTGATGCTGCTTCTGGCAGTGGTAGTTGTATTCCCGCTTGATATCCTGATTGGCGAACTGGTTGTTAATTTGTCGCTTGAATGAAAACGAGAACGCCCTTGGGATAATGATGACGATGATGTCGACGGTGGAAACAGAGCGAAAGGAGATGCGATTGGAAATAGAAGCAGACAATTGGAATATGAGACGAATGTCGCGATGGTAGTTGTAGTCCTGACGAATTTCGCGCGGCTCGAAATGCCCCTACTTGTCATTAAGATGAAACGAGCGGCGGATAGTATATTTTAATCGATCAGCTAGCTCGCGTCGTTTTTACACAAATAATATGTTGTAATGGCAGCGAGTTCGTTGGTGTTGTTTTTCTTTTCTTTTATATGATGTGAATGAACGGATGAAATAATAATGGGTGCAGCCGATACTACCCCATGAATGTCGTGCCAAGAAGTGAAATGATGTGATGGGGATAGATGATACTAGGTAGTAGTTGTGTTTTTTTTTGGGTGGCTCCCAGCCTCCCAGCAGCTCCCAGCACCCAGCACCCAGCATAATAGATAGTGTAGGTATTATTATGGTTTCAAAAAAAATGAGTGGCCGGTCGTTGTACGGCACCATCCGGATATCCAATGATGGCGATGATGATGATGCCATCGCCATCAGCCGAGATGACCGGGACAATGAGGAATCACCGCTATTGGTGCCAAAATCATTTCTATCGTCATTGTCATCGTCATCGTCTTTGAACACAACATTCCGCCACTATATGTCACACCTAACTTTCGACTGGATATCGCCTCTCCTTGAGAAAGGCAATGCAAATGGTCAGTTGAACGCGGAAGATCTACGCACTACCTTTGATGAGTTGCCGCTTCCAAGGGATTGCACGACGACGGAGGTGCACGCGGTATTTAGGAAGTGCTGGGAGGAAGAGATAGGGAGGTGTGGCGCGAAGGACAGGAAAAGCGGAAACGATGGGTCCGAGACCGCCGACGCGACTGAAAAATCATTTGTCTCATTGATGGACGAGGATGACATATTCGATGAACATCGGCCTTCCCTCATCTGGGTTTTGTACAAAGCATTCGGATTTGACTTCGTTCGGGCGGGAATTCTCAAGCTCGTTCACGACTCATGTCTATTCGTAGGACCACATGTTTTAAATCGCCTGATACATTTCGTTAGGGATTCAGAGCCGTCGTTGGGTCATGGTATTTGTCTCGTCCTCGCAGGTGGGTAATGTTTTTGTTATCTGCCACTCATTTGCTGGGCGGGGTCGTCGGATTTTTCGGTTTTGTTTTTACGCATCTCACCCCCGCATTCCATATATTCGGCATTAACATCTTATACCTATATTGCAAAGTGACCTTAAGCCAAATCACTGGCAGCATTTGCCTGCGACATTACTTTTACAAGTGCAACGCCGCAGGACTGCGCATTCGCACGGCCGTTGTAATTGCCATTTACAAAAAGTCATTGCTTTTGTCTTTGAAGGAGAGATACGTCCGGGGGGGTCCGGGGCAGATTGCAAACCTCGTAGGAATCGATGCACAGCGTTTGCAGGACTTACTCACCTACCTTCACGCCGTCTGGTATTCCTTCTTTCAAATTGGGTTGGCGATGTACTTTCTCTGGGGACAGGTCGGACCCTGTAAGTCAAATTATTGTCTGAAATATTGTCACCTCGTGTCAAATGAAATGGTTTCTATTTTTAGCGAGGATTCTGTTTTTAACCCTTCACTTCGCAGCCTGCCTTGCTGGCCTCATTGTTATTCTGATGATGATCCCCACGACCAACTTCGTGGCCCGATTCCAAGGACATATACAAAGCACGCTGATGAAGGCTAGAGATGCACGTACAGCGCTCAACAGTGAGATGTTGGGCGCAATGAAGGTCATAAAAATCCAGGCCTGGGAGGAGAACTTCCGTACCAAGTTACTCAGTCTTCGTAATGCGGAACTAGAAAGGTGTGTGTGATATTTGTAACCAGATGCACTTTTTGTGTGCGATTCTATATCAAATCATTTTTTTGCCGTATGATACTTCTTATTCTTTCAGACTGTGGCGTTACTTCCTGACGTCGGGAATATCGGTCTGTTAATTTCCTTCTATTTTGTTTATGGGCCAGTTTTTCTTGACAAACTAACACCACCGCTGCGGTTGCTTTGGTTCATGAATAGGTAACGATCTACAGCTCCGCACCGCTTCTTGTTGCGCTTGCGACCTTCTCCGCATTTACCGCTCTTGGCGAAACTTTGGACGTCGCAACGGCATTAACTGCGTTGGCTTTATTCGATATCATTCGTTTTCCCATGATTATGCTGCCGCAAATTATCAACAGTATCGTGGAGGCGGGCGTGAGCGTTGAACGCATTCGAGAATTTTTGTTGAGCGAGGAGTACAGCATTGTGGGAGAGGGCTCTTTAAAGGAAAATGGTGAAGTTTGGGTGAATGGAACATTTGTATACGGTAAGTGTGATCAAAAGAGAGTGTGCCTACAAGAGTTTCCTTACCGATACATATCAGTATCTTATGGCAATTAGATTCGAAAAAGCCCCGTTTTGTGCCTGAATTTGGAGGCAAAGGTGAAGGCTTAAAAAGTTTAGGTCGGCATCACCGACGAATGATGAAGGAGGCAATATTCGACCGAAACTGGGACATGTAAGATTACTAATTAGAGGAGTGGTCCAGGATGAGTCTGTCAATGAACGTGGTCTCCATTTCTCACTTATTTTGTCTATTGCCGAACCCCCTGCACACGAATTCTAAGGTTGTTGCTTAGAGCGCAGTTGAAGGATGCGGAGGATAAAATTAAACTGCTTGAAAATGAAATACGCCCGAAACGATTAGGTTATGGAGAGGATCGCAGTGTCGCCCAGGGAGAAATGTGGTCTCCTTCGTCACTACTTTCGTTGCGCAGGGTCCGAATGCATTGCAAACCGGGAGAGTTTATTGCTGTTGTTGGAGGAGTCGGTGCAGGAAAGGTAAATGCATCACACATGCAGCTGAGTTTCTCATATTTTGTACCGCACGTGTAGCTCATTTATTGCCATCTTTTCTGCAACCATGATACAGTCTACATTGATCAACAGCATCCTCGGTGAAGGCCGTCCTCTTACTGGCTCGGACCTTGCTGTAAAAGGAAAGCTTGGAGCATTCTTGTAAGTCAGATATGTTCTCGTCACAGGCTCGGTTTCGTCCATGTCCACTTCAGAGACAAGCATAATGTTCTCATATCTGCTCCCCCAAAATACCTAGGCAAACACCATTCATCATGAACGAAACCCTTAGAGGAAATATTTTGTTTGGTCAAAACGATCCTGTCGATGAGGAGCGTTACCAACTAGCATTGGAGGTGTGCTCGCTTAGACACGACCTCAAACTTCTATCGCATGGCGATATGACTGAGATTGGCGAAAAAGGTTCGAGAGTGTTTTGTTTTAGAATCCTGACTTCTTCTTATACAGCGCAGAATGCTAATGAAAATGTTGCATCTCGTTTGTTTGTGCATTCAGGAATTACATTATCAGGGGGTCAAAAAGCAAGGGTGGCGTTGGCACGTGCGGTTTATCACGATGCTGATATTTACTTACTTGATGATCCTCTTGCAGCTGTGGATGCCCACGGTGAGATACAGCGCAAACAGATATTTCACCCTGCGTCGATTTTCGTCTAGATCTTGTTCTTATGTAAATAAACCATTTCTCGTCCTTCAGTTGGCAAAGACCTATTCAACAAGTGCATTGTGGACGAGCTCCTGTTGGGGAAGAGCAAGGTGAAAGAACTCAAACAGAACGGAGCAAAGGACGTCCGTGGTTGGACAGACCTGCTTCTTGGCAGAAGCCCATCGAAACTAGGCGCAGACGATGATGATTATCGGAGCAGGAGGAATGCCACTGTTATTCTAGTGACAAATGCTCTGCAGCACTTGAGCCACCCTATGGTGTAAGTCCTATTGCGATTTTTCTTTTTAAAATCTGAGTGTTAACTCTCGTATATATGACCTCATGGGTGACTTTACCGCTGCGTACACTGTGCCAATGCGTAAGGGACAAGATCGTAGTCTTGGAGAATGGATGTGTGCAAGAAACTGGTTCATTCGTTGAGCTTTCCTCCAACCATAATTCTAGATTTGCAGCGTTTTTGAAAATAATAGCAGAAACGTCTACCGCGTCGAGAGATAATATTCCGTCAGGTGCGGGCACTGCTAAGGATGGTGAAAACGACGATGCGTCGGAAAATAGTCTCAATTTTGACTATGGCGGTGATGAACCCGAGGTCACCAGGATTGTTCGTGCAGTTCCTCAACGAAATAAATCAGGTAGTATGCCAAGTGCTGAAAACGTGAAGGGAGATGACATTGGGGCAGTCATGACGGTCGAAGAAAGAGTTACTGGGTCTGTCGACCGACAAGTTTATTTTGCTTGGGCTAAAGCAGGCGGAGGGGTATCAGTTGCGATTTCGATTCTCGGAATGTTTGTTGTAGTCGAGACAATCAACGTGTCGTCCAAATGGTGGCTAACTTACTGGAGTCAAAGTGGAGGATCACATGCATACTTCTACCTAGGAATTTACGCTCTGATCAATTTTTCGGCCATCTTCGTGACATTTTCGAGACTTATTCTCTTCGTACTTTTTGGGCTTCGTGCTTCACGCTCAATTTTCGAGCATCTACTCGATTGTATTCTTGAAGCACCGATATCTTTCTTTGATACGTATGTTATTTCGCATTTAGTTTTGCTCTTTTGATGCATTTGCATTCAATCCTTATCCGTTTCTTCCTCGCATATTAATAGCACTCCATTAGGAAGAATTATTAATAGGTTCAGCAAAGACACGTACACTGTTGACGAACAGCTTGTCGTCTCCAGCCGAAGCTACCTTGTCACACTTTTGAATGTGATCAGGTATGTGTTTTTGCAACATCTTTTTGCAAACACTGTATTGCACAGCGCGATTTATTCACCCCTTATTTATGTGCTCTATTTCAGTGCCATCTTTGTAGTGACGGCTGTGACACCCATGTTTCTCATGGGATTGGTACCCGTAAGATTTGTGAATGATAACCTTTAAGCTTCGGATATGTAGTGCGCCCTAATTTCATTGCCTTTCCATCAATATCAACAGATAATGATTTTCTATGTCCAGCAACAAAGATTTTTCACGATGAGTTACAGAGAATTGAAACGCGTAAGAGCTTGCGTTATTGTCTTATTCAATTTCCTTTCTCTCGTTTGTTATGGCTCAAGTAAACTTCATGACGCACAGCTGGACTCGGTGAGTAGGTCTCCAATTTACGCGTTAATGGAAGAGACACTGGATGGTGTCTTGACTATAAGGTAAGATTTTCTGGTGCTAAACAATACCTGTGATGACATCTATCGCAAATAATTTATACTATGTTTATTAACAACCGAAACTAGGGCTTTCGAAGCTGAAAAAAGCTTGAGCAGTCGAATGGTGAATATGCTTGACAGGTGAGACTTTCTGGTAAAAATAAAATCCAGTTTGGTTCATCCTGTGTGGAATTCTTACGTCATGTCAAACTCATACAATGGAACTAGCCAACAGACAGCGTATTACCTTACCTTTGTTGCTGCAAATTGGCTGTCAATTCGACTTGAGTTCGCTGGAACTATGATCGTCATGTGTGCATGTCTAGTTGCTGTTATTGGACACAGTCATTTGGGGGGAAATGAAAATTTTGCAGGTGAATCAACGTAGCTAATCGTTTTATGCCTCGCAACAAATCCACTCGCCCTCAAACGTCACCTCTACTTAACTCCAAGGGCTTGCGGGCCTTTCCATTTCGTTTGCACTTTCGATCACGAGCACTTTAAATTGGACTGTCAGAATGGCCAGTGACATGGAAGGGAACTTCGTAGCCGTTGAACGGATACAACAATATTCAGCTATAAAAGGGGAAGCGCCACGGTCGACCCAATTGGATTCAACTCTCGTGAATTGGCCTGTTGAGGGAAGAATCGAATTCATCAATGCTATGTTGAAGTATCGCCCTGGATTGCCGCTGGTCCTAAAAGGCCTGAATATTTCCATCCCAGCTAAAAGCAAAGTTGGCGTAGTTGGTAGGACCGGTGAGACCCCCTCTGGAATATTCTCCCAGATTCAGATACCCTCGAACAATCATTTAACCATTATTGACATTCAAACAACCTCTCACCTCATCTCTCCAGGTGCCGGGAAGTCCACAGTAAGTTGAAGTTTGTATGTCACTTTGTTGCCGCCAGTAAATCCAACGAATCTAACCCGCTTTCGGCATGTCAATTCAGTTGATGATGGCTTTGTTACGAATTGTTGAGTTGCATGATGGGTCAATTGAAATCGATGGCATTGACATCAAATCGGTGGGTCTGAAGAAGCTTAGATCTGTCATTGCAGTTATTCCACAGGATCCAGTTTTATTCGCCGGGAATATTCGTACCAATCTTGACCCCTTTGGTGAATACGATGACGCCAGATTATTTGAAGTGTTAGAGCATGTAGGCCTTTATGCCCCAATGGAAAAAGTTCCGTCTGGGCTCAGCCTTTCCTCACTTAGTAGTGGCGAGTTAAAAGGAGGCGGTCGCACCCAACCTATCAAATCTCTAAATGATGAGGTCTCTGCAGGGGGGAATAACTTTTCTGTCGGACAGCGCCAATTAATTGTGATCGCCCGTGCAATGCTAACCGGATCAAATATTGTTATCATGGATGAGGCGACCGCATCTGTTGATGCCGAAACTGATGCTAGAATTCAGCGCGTCTTCCGTTCTGAGTTCAGCAGGGCCACTTGCATCACTGTGGCTCATCGATTAAATACAATCATGGATAGCGATTTCGTACTTGTGATGGATGATGGCCGGGCCGCAGAGTTCGATAAGCCATCACTTTTGCTGTCAAAGGAAGACGGCATTTTCAAATCCCTTGTTGATGCATGGGAAGATGAAAGCTGAGGAGTAAATTCTTTTGTCTGGACACTAGAGACAATGATGACCACCCAGAAAATACTGGGCAAGCCGTATGGAGTGCTTCCCCTACCCTTATTTCGTAATAGAGAAAAGTAGGATTTATCTCATAATGAAATTTCTGGCCCAACCGAACAGCCTTACACAGGAAAACTGCTGAATCTCTGAGATGCTGTTGGGCTTGATTCTAAGCGTCGGAGGAACCGTTGCCTTGTCCTCCTGCTGCTGTGTTTCCCTTTCCATTTCCTCCGGATGCTTTTTTCTGTTTTTTGGAGGCTTTTTTCGAACTTGTTTTCACTTTCGAGTCTTACGTGGAAGGTTTTTCGACTGATTTCTTTTGCCCGGCGGCGCTGTCTTGGCCCCGCGAATCTTTTTCGCGACTGATGGTTTACGTTTCTCCTCCTGATGCTTGGAGGCGCCAATGCCGTCGTTGACTTTCTTGTCAATGAGGGCATTAAGGGTTCGTAGATTGACGTTCATTCTTTAGTGTACAAACTTGACAGTAATACATATTAACAACTTGTTACACCCCTTATTGATGTCTTGCAAGACAGAGGTACGTGTTCATAATAATCTCTAGCTCGAGCCATTTTGTAATTTACTTGTAAACCGTTGATCTCATTTGAAGAAATGAAAGTATGGTCTACCTTGGGAGCTCCATCTCCAGCAAATTGTCTGATGAAATAATTATATCGCCCATTTTTTATGTCCTCTTGACTTAAATTTTTTTCAAGTGATATAAGAGAACAGATAGACATCGCACGATGCTTCAGCACTTCATCAATTTGCTCCGCATAATCCTCTCCTTCATGAAGCAGTAAGCCATTGTGATATTCTTAACACAGAGCATCATAATCTTCTTCTCCAAAGCAATAAAAGTGCTGGTGTATTGACGATAAATCTTTTGCTGAAGATATTGATGGAAAATTAAGCTTATCTCTCAATTTTCCAGATATAATGCCCGAAACATTAACATCCAACAAACTGCCATCTTGTTTACGTAGAATAACAATCAAAGCTTGATGTTCATGATGAAAAAACTTTTTAGGTGGTTTGTTGAACTCATCGAAATCAGAATTGCATGTCACTGGCTTCAATCATTTTCTCTTTTGCTGATTTCGCCGAAAATTATGGTTATTTACCAATAGATCCTCAACTCTGTACATCAAAGGATTAATAGGATAGTCATGTACTGATTTGCTGATATTTTTGATATAAAGTGGCTTTGGGATGTCCCAGACATCAATACCCAACCGTGAAGATTGTACACCACCATCAACATCATTCCTCGTGTGGAGACAGATTGCTCCTCCTAAGGGTACCGGTCCTCTAAACTTTGGACAAAAAAGCCATTAACATGAGACATAAAACATATTCGTACAAAAAAGAAAATTGGTCTATCAACAATATCATCCAGAAAAAAATTCGATGGCTGAGAAGTGGCAACATCAATTCCCACCATTCACACTTGAAAAGGTAGTGGTGAGAGAAGAAAAGGAAGAGAACGTTAGTGAAGGAGGGAGGAAGAAGACTGCAAGTATTGATAGAACCGATGAAAACAAAGAGGGTAGGAAAGTCGAGGAGACCGAAGACAACATTGAAGTACTGTTAAAAGGGAAGGTAGCAACTGTACGGGATCTTTTCACCAGAGAGAGGAAAAATATAAAAGTTGATGGAATCAGTTACTCTAGGGGGATAGCTATAGAGACGAGACGCAACAAAAAAATAATTGAGTATAGGAAGGTATACCGGTGTTTGATCCAGTTAGGGTTAGGGTTAGGGTTAGGGTTAGGGTTAGGGTTAGGGTTAGGGTTAGG